>JAHXMU010000617.1:1101628-1221457 GCA_019455685.1 Philornis downsi
GTGTGTTATTATCCTTGGATTTAGAAAAGGCATTTGATCGTGTTGATCATGGTGTCTTGTTGGATAAGTTATACACCAATTATAATTTCGACATTAATACCTGTCAATTGATTTTGTCATACCTACAGTTGAACTTCTTTAACTCGAATCACCATTATCCTAAAATAAAATCCGACTTATGGAGAATTCGAGGAGATTTCGAGTTATGGAATTGCATACATATACTGTACATTTGTTAATTTTTAGTCTTAAGAAAACACACGCCCTGCATAGACATACATACATTCACAGATATATTTATTTAAAATATGTTGTTATTTTTTGCTGAATAGGTTCTTTTTTGTCGTGAGTATGTAGTAACTCTATTTTATTTAGCGCTTTATAGTGCTCATCGTTTGTATTTTCATTTGTTTGTAAATACAAGTATAAATTGTTTAAGGAATCCTCCACAGTTTTTCTGGATGGTTTTCTAATAACTTCTTCCACTGAACCCTCCTCATCACTATCAGATAAGCTTTCAGTATGAGTTATGAAATGGTTAGAGCACTGTTGGACTATATCGTCATCTGTAGGATAACTTGATATAACAACATCATCATCAACTTCAATGTAATCGAGAAGAGTCCCATTGGAAGTTATATGATTCAAACTTAGCCAGGCTTCATAGTTCGCTTCCACAAAGTTGAGATCTTCATTAGGATTGCTTAAGAAAATTAAAGGTATGTCATCCTCTTCGAGAAAAATTCGACATACAGAAGCTTGTGCCATCATTTTTATTTAAGTTATGGAGAAATTCAAGTTATGGAAGTTCGAGTTATGGAAGCAAAACTAAAGGGAATTCACCACATAAGCGCTCTTGACACTAGATTTGCTTCGACTTAAAGAAGATTTTAACTTATAGAAGTTCGAATTATAGAAGTTCAACTGTATATGGTAGGAGTCAATATGTTGTTATCAATGATTCGTTGTCTTCTGTACAACCTGTCCAAAGCGGTGTTCCTCAAGGCTCGGTACTTGGCCCAATACTTTTTATTTTGTACTTGAATGGCCTGTTTAGTATCCTTGATGATACATGTATTCCTTATTCATTTGCAGATGATGTACAATTGCTCTTTAAGGGAGAATATGAGTTTGACGATTTCTTGCAAAGTAATATTAATTATGCGTTAAATTTGATCTGCTCATGGATGACGGAAAATAAACTCTCAATTAACATTCTAAAAACAAAAGCTATGCTTTTTTCTAATCGTGATTTAAACCTGAATTTATCTTATCGTGGCACACGTATTGAAGTGGTCCACAGTGTACATTGTTTGGGAGTAGTTTTAGACAACAAACTAAGTTTTAACTATCATGTGGATAATGTAGTCCGACGTTTAAATTATTCACTTCGAATTTTTTATAATACTGATTTAGTGTTGCCCAAATCGAATAAGGAGAAATTGGTTCATGCTTATATCATGCCTAGTATTCTATATTGTTTAGAGTTATATAGTGGCACTAATAAACAAAATATGAGAAAGTTCAGATGGCGTTTAATAGAGTTATGAGATATTTATATTCACTGAGGCGTCGTATTCATATAACACCGTATGTTAAGCGTTTCTTGGGTTGTAATTTTAAAAATTATGTAGATTTAAGGTCTTTGCTGTTATTTTATAAAGTTGTTCGATTGTGTAGTCCTCAATTTCTTTTTAATTCATTTAATTTTTCACATTCCACTCGTAATAAGCAGCTTCTTATTCCTAAAATGACCACACTCATGGGTCATGCTTTTGTAGTAAGAGTAGCTCGAATTTACAATTTACTACCAAGCCATTTAAAAAGTTTTAAATTATGTCCTGATTCCTACAAAAGGCACATTCTACAACACTTTCAGACTTTACTGTAAAATTTTGTTTTCAATTAAACCGTGAGCAGCCTTTATTACATACCGATTATCTTATATTTCAAGATTATATTCCGATTAACTTCTAACTTTTGAATTAGTTAGTTTTTTCCATACTTTTTGTGTCTTCAATGTTCATAATGTCATATTATATTATTATATGTCATATTATGTTTTTATAAATTTCATAATTAATTTTTATTATGATGAATTGTTGCATATTGTAATTTACTTATAATTGGCCGGAAGGCTTTAAATTACAAGCCAGAAATAAATAAATACATAAATAACACAGAGCAATACAGATATTGGGAGTAGAAGATTCATCCACTAACTGACAGCAATGAGTGAATGTGGTTATATCCCCAAAGAGCAGACCACTATTTGGCTAAATTTTTTTTCTATGAAAGAGCAAGGGTTTGATAATATTGCGCGAAATAAATTAGACTAAATGTTGCACTGCGTTATTTTCTGCGACTACGAAAATTAAAGAGAAATTATTTTCATACTTCTAATTCAAATTTAATATTTGTTGATTTATATGCCCACTTTTCAAATGTTCTTTCTCAAAACAGTGGCTGGGAAACTGCATAAAAATGAACTAGTACTTGGCCGTATATAAAACTATAAACATGTTGTTAAGAGGATTCTACTAGGAATTGGTGAAGATTAGAATTCCTCACCTTTTACTTACATATACCTTTTTAAAGCTTTCTAAAACCAAATCATATACACAAATCGTATACACAAATACTACTTACTCTGCTTTCTAATTTATTTTATTTGATTCTATCCCGTCTGCTGTTGATTTTTAATAACAGTCTTTTTTTAGGTGCTTTTATTCAAAAAGAATACAATAATTTACCGAATTTATATGTTGTATAGTGTGGTCCCATTTAATATATGTGCAAGTCCCTCGACAACACATTTGTAGTTTGTTCTGACCAAGCAACTTACATTTTAGAGCAGTTTTTCGGTTTCATTTTAAAGAAAAAGATCTTTAGAAAATTGCGATAAAAAATATTCAGTAATATTCGCAATATTTTGTAGTACGTTTTATTTATGAAGTTGACTATGTTGGATATTTGAAATTGAAAATGGAGTATTCGCGTCTCCGATAACCCCTAAGAAATCTTTTACGC
Organism: Philornis downsi; assembly: GCA_019455685.1. Classification (NCBI taxonomy): domain Eukaryota; kingdom Metazoa; phylum Arthropoda; class Insecta; order Diptera; family Muscidae; genus Philornis; species Philornis downsi. The sequence goes on from JAHXMU010000617.1 coordinate 1,104,659, forward strand.
AATAGAAAGTTTTATGGTGTCAGACATACATTTTAGGGCACATTTTAATAAATTCTACAAAAAAACGAAAAAGGCACTTTAAAATTTGAAACAGGTCATCTGAATATTCTAAGAAAATAACACTGGTTGAATTTCATTGATGACGTGTGATCACCACTACTGGTATTTATGATTTACTTTGGACAATATCAGACAAGACTATCACAACTTTATCGCCTTAGAAAAAAATGTAGTTTAACAGCAGTCTGAAATTTAGAGATTCGATAAAGCTTATCTAACGTAATCATTTGGTACTCCCAAAGATAATCTCTTAAGTTCGTCTCATAGTGTAATAAAAATGTTAGCGATTTATTATGATGGTATTATTTTGATGTTTTTCAGATTTGTCCTTAGATCTTATGTATACCGCCAACACATAGGAAATAAGTGGGCATTGATTGATTAATAAAAAATTACCTATAAATATTCTATATGATTCGGTATATTTACACATAAAATATTTCAATCTTTGATGTAGCAAATGATAACAAATTTAATTTCAGTATCTTTATATCACCATTGATATTAATATTTGACCTACAATATATATTCTAGATCAAAGTCGACTTCTAAAGCACCAGTGCGTAAAACCCCATATAAAACGCATACACCAGAGGATCGAGGTCGCATTGTTGACGCTGCTAACCGAGGCGACGATTGGTCAGCATTGGCCTCAAAACTTGGCGTTAAATATAAAACTGCTTACACTTGGGTCTCGACCAGTCGCAAGGAGATGTTTCTTAAAAGTGGCAAAACCTCATTTACTGAGGCTGAAATACAAACCCTAATACAGTGGATAGAAGACGATCGGCAGTTGACGTTAAAGGAAATCGTTGCTAAAGTTAAAACAGCTATGAACAAAGATGTCTGTGTTTATTTTGTCGAAGGCACTTTGGAAGGCCGGCTCTACCAATACAAACGCCCTCATGACTATCATCCACATCTTATGAATACACTGGAAAATAAAACAAAACGTTGCGAATATGTAAATACCTTAAAATATTATATGGATTTGAACAAAACCATCGTTTGGTTGGGCGAAACGAGTTACAAAATGTTTTGCCGCCGAGCTAAGGGACGTTTTAACACGAATTCTACATTCTTTGCCACTTGTGATCCCACAATACACCTGATGGGCGCAGTATCGCAAGATGGCGTTATAGGTTTCAAACGCGGACGTGACCGTATACGGCCAGAGGAAGTTTTCAAAAATTGGAAGCGAACGAATTGTGTCGATCTTACAAATTTAGTAATTGTATGTGATAGCGATTATTGCTTTTCTGAACTTGATGAGTATTTTAATAATTCCGAAGTAACATTACTTCTCCTAAGTCCCTACTCCTATATGCTTAATCCTTTAGAATCTATTTGGGATAGTATTAAGACTAATGTTAAGAGCCAACCCCACATTTCACACTTCAATCCAAATGATGTTAAGGAACAGCGTCTCGTAATGGCTGAAAAATGTGTTGAAGACCTGTTAGCAACAATAACAGCAGATGTTTGTGCAAAAGCAATTAAGAATGCAAATAAATTCCATAATGATATATTGGAAATGCGAGATATGCCAGATGATTGAACACATATGTTTAGATATAATATATAGTACACACCTACATATTAAGGCACACTGATCGTATGAGTTAAGAATGAGAGTATTTAGTAGCTATTTAGTTAACTATAATATCCTTATTTATAAAAAGTAAATAAATTTTAGTACAAATTATTTATTCTATTAAAATCGATTTTTGAAATATTTGGGCAGAGGATGTATTGAAAGAAATCACAGGTTGAGCTTAAATGTAAAATTGAGCTGGAATATTAGTAGGTGTCACGTAATTACAATGAATAAAGAATAGTTTGTATTTATGTTGATTCAAGAATATATAACAGATCGTTGATAACGTGCAATACAATTTCAAGCATACTTAATTTTCAATACACTTATTTAATGTTTTGCTTCTATTTGATGGTAGATAATTCAAATGAAAACGATTGACACTGTAAATTGTTAAAACAAGATAAAAGGTTTGTATTCTCAATTGAATTCTTGTAAAACGTCGTCCAAAATTGTTATATTCAAACTGCTGCAAAGTATGAGAGTATTTTGGATATTATGATTCGCGATGCGAATGATAGCCATTTGGTGACGGTTAATATCGCCGGTGACCTTGCATCACTCAGCAAAAGCAGCATAGAGAAAGGGTTAGTTTAGGTTTAAGGCCGGTGCCTAAAAGAGGAGAAAATATGTCGAAATAGAAGAAAGGTGTACAAAGTGAACAAGGAAGGGAAAAAGTTAGGCGAAAGTCGCTCTCAAAAGGAAAAAATACAATCGACCCCGAAACCTTGTGGCTGATTTTCTCGCTAGACTCTACCTGGTACAGTTTGCATGACATATACATAGTCTATCTATTCAGTTATGGTTAGTCCTGCCCGAATTCTCAAGTGGCAGAGCTAATTAGCGCATAGGAGAGCTTTTGACAAAAGCAGTATGTAAATGAGTGTGTCTGTATTCGTATATACATATTCGGCCCAGGTATATCAAATATTTTACAACCATCATTAGTTAACATGAAATATTTTAAAAACATCTTTATTTTGTTCAGTTCCCTTTGCATCACTCTTTAAAGAAACGCCGGAAACGTTTTTCAAAACCTATTTATTAAAAACATTTGGTCTTGACTTTGCATTAATCTCAATTTGGAGATTTTTATTTCAGGTTTCCAATTCGTGGTGATTGTAGAAAGCCCATCAAAATGCATTTGAAAAAAGCAAGTAAAAAAAGGTATTACCAGTCATGTATTTTTCACTCATACTACTCAAATACATACACACACATTCGCAATAAAAAATATGTTCAACGCACACGTTGCCGGGAAAAATGGCGCGAACAGATGGGTTTGACAGATTAAACCTATACTCGTATGCAAAAGTTGGTAAGTGTTTAGTATACAAATTTAGGAGAATTGACCACAAATAATATTAAATCTATTTGAACGGTCTGATAGTGTGGCATTCCCCATAAGAATTACAAAAAACAACAGATATGTAGTAACGGGCATTTGAACTGTTTCAGATGGCTGTATACGAGTATATTACTAGTTTATTGCGAATTTAAGTATAAATGGTTATAACAAAAATGGCCAGAGAAGACACCAACACTTTAATTGGAACCACATTCGACAATTTTGAAATTCTGAAATGCAAGCCCAACAGTGAAACCGCTACATTAGAATTATATAATTTACGGCCAGGCAACAGTGCGCTATTTAGAGACTATCTGTTATTTAGGATGGCAACTCTGAACGTATGCCCAAACATAAACAAATAGCAAATTCGCATAATTAGCGTCGAATCGAACAGAAACCCACTTGTGTCGGGAAATTTCGTGAGAATTCCTCAAAACAATAATCACCTTTGGAAAATGTCCAAAAAATGTCGCTTGTGTTTGAGGGCTATTCCCATTGACTCGGCTATAATGCTGTTCCGCACATTCAATGCTTCCATCGAAGCCATGGACACAGTGAAACTGATTGAAAAATATTTGGGAGTTAAGGTTGGTGGCATTACACAAAAACAGTTGTAGATATATTGCCTCAACATTCCGAACTTACAAACACTAGGTTGAGCAAGAGGACTTCGTATCGACGACAATATGCCAGGCTTGTTATTACCACTTGGAAGAGTTTCATAAATTTTACAAAGATGTAGCTGCGAAGCAGTTGACATTGCAGAATAATTTGCTGGAAGCCAATATAAAGAAGGAATCTTGTGTAGATGAGCATGACAGTGAGATGATTGTGGAAGCTGATGACAAGCTGGCAACAGACTCAGCTACGTTTCAGTATCCTATAGATATTGTTAAACACGAACTGGATTTTGAAGATGACACTGATCAATCGTGTGGCGATGAAACACGGAACACAAACCTGAGAGATGGACATGAAGGATATATATATACTGAGATGATTGCGGAAGCTAATGACAAACAGCCAACAGACGAATCAGCTATGTTTGAATATCCCATACATATTGCTAAAAATGAATTAGATTTTGAAGATGACACTGATCAATGGTGTGGCCATGATATACTGAACACAAACCTCAGCGATGAACACGAAGAATGTAAATCTCCAGACCTGAATAAAACACCAAGCCGAAGGTAAGTTCATCGTATAAAACAATTGTCATATTTCTGCAATTTACCCATAATGAAGGGAGACCGATCAGAACATAGGGTTATCGAACGCAGAGTACCCCTTAGATCCACATAATGAAAATTAAGTGCGGATCTCCATTTGGGTGAACATTTCACTGTATTATGGTAAACTTCAAAGTAGGGGTGTGTGTGAGACGTGATCTTTTACATGGCCAGGGTTAAATTAAAAATCGATCACCTGAAAGTGCTTTTACATCTGTAGTGAAGCATCTTGCATGAATGATTGCACGAAAAAAAAATCATCATCATAATCATGTACAACAATTTTTCGGACATCTCAGATATTTTTTCTTCGTATCAATAGAATTGGTTTTGCTGGTAAATCAACTAAGGAAGCACAATATTCAAATTACTGTTATTTAAATTTCAATTATCTTTCCAATTTTTTTCTAAATCATAGTTTAGAAATAAATATGCAAATAACTTTTTCTACGGCATAGCATTCCCTTTTTACTAAGATAAGTATAAAGTCAATTTGATGGCAACAACTCCTGAATGAAACTTGCGTTTAAGAATATACTGTTAATCTCCCTTATTCCAAAGTTAATGCTGAAGGTGTAATTAGCTATAGAACTTCACTATTAATTAATCCACTATATCATATAGCTGGTTTCTTGAATTCAGACCTAAAGAACTGCATAATTACAATATACGCTAAAGTAAAAAAGAAGCATCGTAAAAAGATTGTAGTCTAGGGCATGAGTAGGCCTAATTCTCCAGTCCCATACAAATTGGATTTTAGAGATTTTTATTTTGCATATATGAGAATTAGAAACGATATATTTATTTATGGTATATTTTTAATTGATTTAAGTGAAAATTAAATTCATTTGGTTAATGTTATCGAATCCAAAGTATGTTATCGTGAAGCAGTCGAAGAAGGGTTTCCAATCCATAACGAAGTGTTTCAGTTTGAATGAATCATGAATCATTTTAACATTAGCATATAATTGAATGAATCATGAATCATTTTAACATTAGCATATAATTGGACGTAAGATTTTTATTCATTCCATCGTTCAAATGAGCGCTTAAGGTCAAAGAATGTTCGATGAATTTGATTATTTTGATTTTTCCATTACTTTTTTGTTGATGAATGGCTTTGTAGAAGTGGTTATAAATGACTTCTAAGAAATATTTATATGCCTCTGGCAATAAAACCGTTTTATTCAGTCAGCATAAGAATTTCTTTCAGCCGATCTTTAATAGTATTCTTAAAACCCCGTTTTTGAAATGAAGAAATGAAAGTGTCTTTCGTGTTTTTACATGAGATGGCACTTTTTGTATTCAGTTATTCTTGAGTCTGTTGGGATGGGAAGGTAGCACTTTTTACTTGATGAAAATAAATTTAATAAATCATTTTCTTACTCATCTCCATGGAATTGGGTGTATACTGAGTCTGCCATTTTGTTTGCCGCCCCGTTGTAACTTGAACTATTCACTTTGGTTTCACAAAGCGCGTGCATATAAATATCTTGGATCGTCGTGAAAATATATTTCGATTTAAGCATGTTCGTCCGAATATTCGTTGGCAATATCAATTTTACACCGGAATATTTCATAATCATAAGCAGGTCAGGTGCGAAATTGAGTAAAATCAGTTTGTTGTAAAAAAATGTAGAGAACTTTTCTTCTTAAGGTTGCAAAATTGTCATCTGAAAGGCTTCTCTTCAATTGTCGAACATATCGCTCACCTTTTACCAAAGGTTTACGTAGAGTAGAGCAATTCCTTTTTCTAAATGGTCAAAAGTATAAATCACATCGGCTTTTATTACTCCTGGTATAAGTTTGATTGAGACAGAATTCTTCGTGTAGACCGGACGAAAACTATGAAAGTGAAAAATTTAGCCTTTTGGGATTCTTAAAAACAGATGACATTTCTTCAAAGGCCTTCCTGATGAAAATGTTTTGGTTGAAGGAGCTTTCTTCGTTTAGGTACAAATGCGATATGTACTTAAAAATCATTTGTTTTTGCAGTCAAATATTTATTCTTTTTTCGTGCTTTACATTACTGTTTCGAATATATTGCTTTTAATGGCTGGTCTATCTTATCCATTAATAAAGATATCGGTTTGTGTAAATATAACTTAAAAACTAAAAAATAAATAAAGCTTTGGCAACTGGCTAACAAAACTATGTTCAATTGAAGTGGCTTTTGTCTTCTCTAGATTTGAAAATGATATGTTGTGGATGCAATTTTTTCTCAACAACCAAGGGCGGTTTTCTGAACCACAAATGTGACATTTCTTCAAAGGCCTTCCTGATGAAAATGTTTTGGTTGAAGGAGCTTAACAACGGTGGCATCTAGGCGAAAATAGGCCTCATTGCTAAAGATAATTTCGTTCGAAAAACAGCTTCTATATTTGTTGTTCCATATCCCATTTAATGAACTTTTTCTTTCTTGTAGCGATTAATATTTAATAACTCTGAACTACCAGCTGCATCGCAATAACAATGCACAAATGATGCACAAATCAAATCACACATGAAAAATTTAACACATCTGAAAGTAAGCTTTTTTATTTATCGTTCAGACTGTAGTTTTTGAGACTAAAAACCGAACTAAGATCAAATTACAGTATAACATTCTCTGAAATCTATACTGGAAATCTATTGGTAGGACATTTGTGTCGGAGCTTTATAGAAGAAGAATTTCGGACCTTTGCAGGGTACCCCTCAAATTTGGAGAAAATATTTTTTAATAATTAAATTTAATTTGAATAAAAATCAAAAATTTGTACCCGATTTAACAATTTTCTCAATTCTGGAAATAGACTTGGCATCAATCGTTTGTTTAATAGGATATCTTTTGTATGATATTCAAATATAATCTTGTAACAGTAATTAATTTTCCGCTATGTCTTTACAAATATTCAATATTAATATTCTTAACGTACATACATACACACTACTACTTCTCCAATCCGCCAAAATGTGTACGTTGAGCCAATGTTCGCAATTGCGGACATTTTTCAAATTATTATTGTTCGTAATCGTATTAGCACTCGAATGCGTGTTATATTGTTATGATATTGTTATTCTTTGGTGCATTGCTCTATGTGATTTTTAGTTTTGGAAACCAGTTGATCAGGACAGTGTCAATAGTGAACTTTAACTATATATATATATAAATTTTCCAAATTAAAGTTTACGAATTTTGTGGTTTTGGAAGGTAAGAAAAAATTTAGATGTGTTGAAAGTGAAATTATATCGTAGAGAAAAATGTCATTATGTAGAAAACGATGATAACATGTTCGTGAGTGCAAGCATGTAAAGCATGTTACTGAAAAACATAAAACAAGTCTTTGTTTAAGAGAAAATGGTGATGTTGAAAAGGCTTTTGACACGTACATGTTGATAATTTTAATATTAATTTGGCACAGTGGTTTGTATCAAATAATATCAATAGGCAGTCTTCAAATATTATTTGATTTTACAACTGTTAGAAATCCCTAAAATGCCTGAAGTTCTTAAGCGTCTTGTAGAGTCGAGAAGAGTGTGTTTATCGAGATGTGAAAGACACTCTAACATATTTCTTGTTTAATCATCCCTGCAAATGCTCAGAGGTTTCACTTACTATAAGCAATGATGGTTTTTTGTTCAAAAATTCTCTTAAGCAAGCGTGGCCCATTTTAATAAATTATAATCTATTATGGATGTCATATGTATAGGCAGCTCGTAACCGCTTGATTCAAGTAGTTATTTAAAAGATTTTGTTTCGGAACTAATAAAATCAACATCAGATGAAATGAAATTCTATCTATATGTACATAAGCATATTTTTATCCCATTAATTCATAATTAGAAATATTATGAATGAACATGGAATTAACCCACAATAAAAACAGTATCATCGTATGCCTAACATTGTAGCATCATGTGCCATGCACAAAAACAATCAGGTATGTACCATATTTTTTAAATTAAACAATATCAATTAATTAAACGTATTTGGAAATTGTTGATCGTCTACACTGCGTCTCACCAAAATTGGATCGCATTGACACTGAAATGGTTTCAATACGATCGGAGTAAACATACATGCTGGGACTACAATGTCTCTGGCGCCGAACAGAGTTTAATAAATGTATCAGAGCGTTGCGTATAACATTGGTAATTCGAAGTAAGTTATGCAGTTCTATATACAAGTATTTGTATTTCTTACTAATATCGAAATTTCTTTTTCTAAAGGTGCTTATAAGAAAAAATTCTATGTGGAGGATCGGAGGAGGACCGAATTTTTTCGGTAGAGTAACACAAAAATACTTCCAGTACGTCCGCGTCCATCTCGCGTCGAAACAAGCGATATTTAAAAGAAAAAACCATAAACTCCAAGCTGAGTGATTCGTAATACTAGTTTGAAATTCTTAGTTGTTAAAATAAAAATATAATTTTGATATATTAAATCATTTATTATTACGGGGAACATCATATAAGAGGGCACATGTAATTTCTTGATAACTATATCGGTAGTGATCTGGTTTATTACTGTTTTCTAATCTTTCTCTATAATAAATACGGATCGGAATATTTGTTGCGATTAGTTTTCGGTGTCGCAAAGATTTCTTTAACTATTTTGTAAGTTACTGTCGACAACTTAGGTTTTGCTACCACAGACTGCCGTAGTTCTCGATAGTTAGCAAAACATTCGATTATGTGTGCTTGTTGGGATAGGATAGAAGATAATTCTAGAAAAAAACTCTGCACAGAAAAAAAAACACAGCTGCACCGCTACCGCCCGATGTCAATCTAACAATGCAAAATGTTATTGTGAGCAGGAACAATTTCTTCGCATTTAACTGCCAACATATGCAAATTCATTCTCTTGCCAGAGTCGTTGTGTTACAATTATGAAAGGAAAAAGTAAATGTAAAAAGTACGAACAAAATGACAGAAATCGTTTGTGAAAGTGATTGACTTTAACGAAGTTCTCGGTTGCAAATCCAGATGAAGAGCCTCTTGAAGACCTTTGGTTTCATTTAACCATCATTATGTCCTTTCTAAGAGATAATGAATGAAAATAACGAAGTACATATAAATGAAAATAAAAGGTAAGTACGGAAACAGAAAAATTCATACGTTCAACAGTTTGCCTCTGGTATCTACTCAGTTTTCTATGCTCTCTTCAGAAAAATCGGACTTGTATCCTGAATAAAGTGAGTAGAAATATTTCATTAGCTACTTTTCATAAGTTTACATAATTTTTGAATATTTCGAAATATTTCGTATTTCGTTTCGAAAAATTTTGAATATTTTACATCACATTGTATGTATTTATTTCCAACAGTTTTAGGGATTTATTCATAAACATTTACAGAAGGTTTGTGGATCAAAATTTCATAGTAAAAATTTTCCTTAAGCCTGCAATCAATTTTTATGAATACGTCCCAATAATATTTAAAATAAGTTTTATACTTTCCATGTAATAAAAATATTTGATATTTTTTATTGAACATTGCTAAAAATAGTTGATATTGTTAATGTTCATATATAGGTATTTCAATATATTCATTATTGGGAACATTGTCAAAATTGAGATGTTGCAAACGATCTGACAGCTCCATTCTTGCCTAGCTCAAAAACTATTATATATATTTAATTATTATCTTAAAATTCTGTTGCTTCAGATGCCATTTATAATAAGGAAAAACAATCTGAATGATGTTCACTGTAATGAATGTTAGCGTCCATTGCCACTGACGAAACAAATGCCTTTAACAACAAAATATATGAGTACATTGAATCAGTTATAAATTCCCTTGAAGAATACCTCAATAAGTTTTTAAATAATTGAATTGCAATTAAAGAGAAATGGGAGAAAACTTTTAATGTAAAGCGGAGATATATAAAAACCCACGTCACGTTTTTTTATAATATTAATAGCAATGCTATTGACAGTTCCAAGCATTAGTTTGTTAGTTCCAAGCATCGATTTCTATACTATGCGCCCTCGGAAAAAAATACTTACTGCTTTCGAAATGGAAAATATTATAGGGGAAAATGGTGAAATTTTATGAACTAAATGTGCCCAATCCTTACTGTAGGCAATTACTTTTAATCTTGAGATCGTCATCAAGTATTTAAAATTACTTGCTGAATAAGACATTTCAGGAAAACGGTCCATTCAGAACACATAGATATGTGTAATGGGGAATAAATAAATGGAATAAAAATATCAATAAAATAAAAAAAGATCAATAATGTTTATTCATTGCACTCAGTCAATGCCTGCTATAAACTGGTCTAATTGTAGTTGATATAAAACAAGAAAACATTTTTAAATATTCCTGAAAAGAATCCCACAATTCCCAAACAAAAAAAAAAAACATAAATGCCAAAAGTTGGATTTTTGATAAATTACTTCATGCCTTCGTTATTTATAAATAATTGGTGGCGCATTTATTTTTATTTATATATTTGTTTTCAAATAATAACTTGCGCATTTAAAGATATTTTGGGTTAAAGTTGATTTTTTGTCAAAAAATATTACATATTTGAAATATCCCTTCTATCTAAGATAAAATTCTGTCTTAATGCCTCTTTGAGACTCGTGAAATCACAAGATTGGGCGCTGCGATTAGAGTCAAGTCTATATCTTGGAAGAACGTTTTATGTAATAATTTGCTTTGGGAAATTCTATTCAATAAAGGCCGATTTGATTAAATAACAATATTAATTATTATTAATTTGATTAAATTACAATATACAACATATCTTCAATAACAAATACATTATACAACTTTACAATGCTAATGGTATAAAAATTTTGCATATTTAATCAGAAAAATATGATTTACAATATGACAGTCTACTTCACTCATTAGAATTTTTCACTTTGTATGTTTTTCGTCCTAAAATTATAATTATAATTATTGAAATGTACAGTTACTCCTCCATAATATAACGAAAAGTTTAATAACAGATTAAATGGTAAAAGTTAATAACTACCAGTACCTTATTTTAAGGTTTAATTAACTAAGTAATTGAAATTAAAAAATAATATACAAGTAATGGATAAAAAAAGCCGATACAGCCGATTGTAAAGATAGCGACGCTATGTAAAATTGATTTAAGCCCATCAGACATACAGCACTGCTGTTATATGGCTCGAGAAAAATCAGTTTTATTAAAGCTGAACACAGTATATACTCGAGATCGCATTATGGCTAACTATCATCGTGGTGCTCCCCTAATCCTCGGCAATATTTTGGCGACGGAAGCTACAAGTAAAATTTACTTGAATGATCACTTGAATCAGACTGCCTCGAAATTGCTATTTGGGTGCAGACAGTTATGGAAGCAAAAGAAGGTGACTAAGTTCAAGTTAAACAACGCTAAAATGACTGTTACAATGCCCAACGGCGCGGTTGCTGTTCTGGACATGAAACAATGTTTGGAATTACTTGGCGCTGGTCCTGGTGGATTAAATTTAGCGACTGATGCAAAAATGGCTCTTGGATCGAGTTGATGGCAGCTGTTTAACTATGGTAGTCATTTTATATTTTTTATTTTATTATTATTATTTTTTGTGTATTAATTCCAGTTTTTTTAACGTTTGCATATTTCTGTTATTTATTTTTATTTTGCTATTTCTTTACTATTTTCCAACATCGTTTTTAGTTTTTCAGTTTTTTTCTATTTTTCTATTTTTGTTTTATTTGCAACAGTGGTTGCTTAAACTGTACGTAATGGCATTTTCTAATTTAGGGAAAATAATTCACGATAATCAGTTCCTCCGTTCTCATTTATATAATTTGGAAGCAAATTTAAACGTAGCTCATTTCAACATTCAGAGTTTTAATACCAAACCGACATCGTTTAAATTGTCGGAAATAAAAAATATTGTGGAGGACAGCTTACTTGACGTTGTCGGCATCAGTGAAACATGGCTAAAACCTGTCATAAACACGAATGCGGTGAATTTTTCAGTGTTTTCTATACAAAGAAAAGATAGGCCTCATCAAAGACGTGGCTGGGTGGCTCTGCTCATTTCTTTCTAATAAGCTAAAATACGGAGTAGTATATGAAGGTACTAATTATGGAGTAGTTGAATGCATATTTGTAGAAGTGTTTTTAAGAAATGAAAAAATTTTAATTAGTACTTGCTATTTGCCCCATGGAGACCTCAGTGCGTTTGAAGCTGGGGTGTCAGATTTGCTTATACGTTACAACAACATAATACTTATGGGAGATTTTAATAATAATTTGTTTGACGTTTCAAAAGCCAACAATCTTAGACTTATATGTGACAGGCTTGGTGTTTCCATTAGACATAATTCTTGCCCTTCACATTACGATGTTTATCATCAATCATCTTCGCTACTTGATTACTTTTTGGTCTCATCTCCTGAACGTATTGAAGCTTCTGGTCAATTCATATGCCCAAACATTTCGAAACATGCTCTTAGAAGAATATTTAGTTCTTGCGCACATGGAAGAATGTTCTTTCAGTGAAATAGTTTCAGATGGCAAATACAACTCATTTTACCTACCGCATCATGCGGTAGTACGGCCTGAGCATAAAACAACTAAAGTAAGAGTTGTGTTTAACGTCTCCAGAAAGACAAATTCGGACTTTTTCCTGCCTTACAATCAGATTTAACTTCTGTAATCCTTAATTGGAAAATTTACAAATTTGCTTTTGGGAGTGATATTCAGAAAATGTGCCGAATGATACAAACGGAATTTTATATATCCCGTCTCAAGCACCGAATTAAGAGCATAATATACAAATGCAAAGTTTGCACCGTCTTTAGGCAAAAGGCATGTAGTCAAATTATGGCTCCATTGCCACCCGAAATATGTGCTCTTACACCACCTTTCCACACAACCGGCATAGATTTTGCTGGTCCCTTTGAACTGAAAAGTTCTTCTCTAAAAAAAGCGCCACTGATAAAAGGCTACGTCAGTGTATTTGTGTGCTTTTCAACAAAAGCTATACACCTTGAAGTGTGTTCCGATCTGTCCTCCACAGCTTTTGAAGCAGCTTTTGCCCGATTCGTTGGGAGGCGGGGGCTCCCCCAAAAGGTTGTATCGGATAATGGTCGAAATTTTGTTGGAGCCAGCAGAACGCTCCTCAGAGAATTTATCAGTTCATTAGGACTGTTCCTAATGACATATCTAAGAAGTACTCTTCCCAAGGATTTGAGTGGAATTTTATCCCACCTCATGCTCTCCGCATGGGCGTCTTCTGGGAGGCGGCAGTGAAAAGTTTTAAGTATCATTTGAAACGCATCACCATTTCCCAGAAGTTTACTTTTGAAAAATATCACCTCTATTAGCTCGAATTGAAGGAGTCTTGAACTCAAGGCCCATTTCCGCCATATCCGAAGATCCAACCGATATGACCGCCTTAACACCCGGCCATTTTCTTAAAGGATCACCAATAATGGCTTTGCCTGAACCCATCGCAGATAACTTATCTCTTATAAATAAATTGGAGAAGATCAAAGCACTACACCATCAATTTTCAATAAGATGGAGAGAAGATTATTTGAAAGCTTTACATAAACGGTATAAATGGAAAAAATTCCATAACAAATATTAAAGTCGGTGATTTGATAGTTGTTATTGACGACTTACTACCCCCAAATGAATGGCGCCTTGGGAGAGTTGAAGGAATACAGTGTGGTTTCGACAACAATGTGCGAGTTGTAACTGTGCGAACCAGCATCCGGCCTCATTAAAAGAGCTATTGTTAAATTGTGCTTTTAACCTTTAAAAACGATAGTGATGTCGAATCTCGCTAACTACGTATAAATATTAATTAATTTATTGCTTTATGTTTCACATCTCCATTCCTAAAACAAAATAATAAAAATACCAATTTCAGGACCATAAACAACAAACGAAGAGATCGCTGTATATATCAATGCAAATTGTGCCAAAGGTATCATTCAATCAGATTTTGCCAGAGGTTTTTGAGAATGACAGTTGCGGAGATAAAAGAAACGGTGGATAAATATAAATACTGTACAAATTGCCTAGCAAGAAGTCATACCTATCAGTCATGCACTTCGATGGACACTTGTTCCAAATGCGGATCTTATCATCATACTTTGTTACGTCTGAAACATCCCCGAGTGCAACAGCCATCACCAGAGCGAAAGCGGTCTAGCGCAAAAAGCAAGAAGAAATCCGCAAAACGTACAACGAATAATCCAGCGACGTCGACACCAAGTGCTCATATCTTTTCCGTGGCTATAAAATCATTAGCTGCCGTTTTATGCGAGACCTCCAAAAATGTTGCACAAGTGCAAGGCCGACAGCATGTTTAAAATGCTGTTTTTTAAACAACTTACATCTACTTACTATTACTGCCTATTGCCTATTAAATTCTATACAATTTGAATTTGAATTTAATGAAATATGAATACTATAAATTAAATGTATCTAATTAAATGAATTTGTAAAACTAACGGAAACATTCTTTACTACTGTGAATTTGCTAAACTTCTTTTCTACAATTGTGCCAAAATACTTCTATTGTGAATTAAATTTAGAATATTCTGAAGATGCAAAAGTAAACTATAAAAAATCAAAAGATGCAAAAGTTTTTGCCTATCGAACGTACCATTAGTAGGTAAAATCAGACATAGCAACCGATTCACCACTTCACTTGCAATCTACAGGCGAAACGAGAAATTACAATGTTGCATACCAGAGTGTAAATTATACATATTTACACAGCTTTGAAAACCTCAATTCTTTGATCTATTAGTCAGCTTACCAATCGAGTGCTGCATTTCATCTCTTTTACATTACACTACCTACTCTAAAAGAGTCAATTCTTTACATATAGGTATATGTATATTTCGATTAAAAGTGCAGTGCAGCGCAATGAGCTCTTTTATAATTTTTATGATTACAATAGTATTACTTCCGAAGTAGTGTGTTAAAAGGTCCTATCTACGGATTTTACTTCGATTTTTAACAAGTCTAATGTTGTTGATCAATTAAATATACTTACAAATGGTTTAAATTCAATTCACACGATTTTTCCAAAAAAAAAAAAAAAAAAAAAAAACTAAAAGAGTACAACGTTGCTTGGATAATTACCTAAATTCTCCTTTAATTCGCTACCATCAATTGCTAAGTGACTTAGCATATGCGGCCTACCTCAACGATAGAAACGAAAATAGGAAAATTTACTGTAGAGCAAGAAATCGGAATAAAGCCATTAAGAGAAGGGTAAAGCATGAGGCACATTCGAGACTATTTTCTAATTGTTTAAACATGAAATGTTTATGTTCTAAGACCACTCGTTTTGTCCCTTCTTCCTACCATATTTCGAACAATACTCTTATGTCTGTTTCTCAGTTTAAGGATCTTGGAGTAGTATTTGACTCATGTTTTTCTTTTCGATCCCATCTTGACTTTATTATCCCAAAAGCCTATGCGATGTTAGCTTTTATAAGGCGTAATGGGTCCTCTTTCAAGGACTCATATACTCTTAAGGTTCTATTCACTAGTCTTGTTCGTTCAAGGTTAGAATATGCATCAGTTATATGGAATCCCTTTTACGAAGCGCACAAAGTAAGGCTTGAAAGGGTGCAGAAATCTTTTACTAGGTTTTCTATACGCTCACTGAACTTTGACACTGTTCTTCCACCTTATGGCGTGCGATGTCTTTTGATTGGATTAAAAACTTTAGAAAATAGAAGAAAAATCTTGTCAATGCTATTTTTATCTGATATTGTTTCTGGTGGTGTTGATTGTCCTGCACTACTTAGTAAAATTTACTTTAATGTACCACAAAGAAGTCTTAGAATTTGTGATACTTTTTACATAAATACTGTTCGGAGTAATTATGCTGCTAGTGCGCCTATTTAGATCTTAGATCTTAGTTTATCCAAAAATATTTTGAGGCTTATGTTAAATAATTTTCTTTAAGTATTTAAAAATTATGAAATATATTCCTTTATCTAGTCTGTAAGAATCTGTGTTCATAGACTTAATAAACATTAAATGAACGTAATTCGTGATAATGGACTAGTTGATAATAGTAAGAGAAATTTAAATTCTGACAATTTGTGTGACGTTGACGACTTGAATATTTTTTTTGTGAGCAACCAGATTGACGTAATTGGTGATCAAAATAATGATGATGGTGATCAAATAAAATTAGTTAAACTGCCTGGCTACTCTTACTTGAAAAGATCTACTAATATAATATTTTGTGTTATGAATAATCAATTGCTTAGTGCGAATTAATCGAGTAAATTTAAATAATTCTGCAAGAAACAGCGGTGATTGATTTTTAATGGTATTAAACAACAAAAGCAACAAAAATTATATCACAAACAGAGACACGTACACAATTCGTCGAAGACAGAACAGATAACGTATCGCAAGATTGAAGGACAACTGGATTTTACAATAATTTATATGCGACATTATTACACCATGTACTAATTTTCGTTTAACACGAATTATTAAATTGCAATTATATAATCATATTCAAAACAAGTGAGAGCTTATCATCAATTATAACGCCCAAGCATTCAATATTGCGTACAAATTCAATAGCTACCCCATTGTAAGACAAATTCAATTCACATGGATGGGAAGCAAACAACATTGGTTTTATCTTAGATGGATTCATTTTAAGTTTATTTGAGGACATCCACACAGAAAGACATTGAAATACCTCCTCAATTTTTGCTTGAATAAAGTCATTGTTGTGGTAACTTCCATTGAAAAGCAGCTGAACATCATCAGCATACGCAAATCATAAACAATTATCCAATCTACTAAACAGATCATTCAGGTACAAAATGAAAAGCATAGGTCCAAGTACTGAATTTGGCACGACACCACTTCTGACTGGCACTACGTTCGACGTCACACCATTAAACACACGCATTGCATCACCTAAATATGAATACATAAGTTTGCTGCATTTCCCCCAAAGCCATACAATTGCGAAAGCTTGACTCTGTCAAAGACTTTTTCTAAATCTAGAGAGATTAGAATACTAAAATTGTGGTCGCTGGTTCTAATAGATTCCGTTAGACCCGTCAGCAACATGGAAGTAAATCGTCCCCGTCTAAATCCACACTGATCATCATTTAGCAGTTTATTTTCCTCGATGTATTGCGAAATTTGGTGCTTCAGAATGTATTCTACTATTTTCGAGAGCACAGGCAATATAGATATTGGTCTTAAATTTTCAAAAGTACTATCACTGGCTTTCTTTTTAATTGGGAATATTTTAGTTTTCCATAATCTTGGAAAAATGGAAGTCATAATAGTATTAACTACATGTAAGAAGTAATTAGATAGGTGTGGAAAAATAATCTTAAGAAATCCCCCGCAACATTTGACTTGATACAGGAAAATGCTACAAATAATTCAATACAGCGAAAGAAGACTGCTCGATCATTACATGAAAATGGCAAGAAATTATTTTGATCGTTATTAATTATCTAAGCAACGTTGTGCTCACACTACTTCAGTAGAAATACTATTGTAATCATAAAAATTATAAAATAACCCATTGCCCTGCATTGCACTTTTAATCGAAATATATAAAGGCATGTTTCGAAATGTTTGGGGATATGAATTGACCAGAAGCTTCAATAAGTTCAGAAGATGAGACCAAAAAGAAATCAATTAACGAAGACGATTGATGATAAACATCGTAATGTAATGGACAAGAATTATGTCTGATGGAAACATCAAGCCTGTCACATACAAGTCTGAGATTGTTGGCTTTCGAGACGTCAAACAAATTATTATTAAAATCTCCCATTAGTATTATGTTGTTGTAGGGCATAAGCAAATCTGACACCTCAACTTCAAACGCATTGAGGTCTCCATGAGGCAAATAGCAAGTACCAATTAAAATTTGTGCATTTCTTTAAAACACTTCTACAAATATGCATTCAACAACTCCAAAATAATGTAATATTATATAATATATCCAAATAATATAATATAAATGTGTTCGTCAATTTTATTCGCTATTGGGTTGATTGCATTGTATACTTTAGGAATTCAATATAGGAAATCTAGAATGTATCAGGAACCAATCTCCCTTACTATTTAAATTTCTTCTATTTCAGATTTTTGACGATGAGTAGGAAAAATACAGCAATTGACATTAACGATTTAACAAAAATAATGGTGCAATTAAGTGCGAAAGTGGATAGCGTAGTTGGTGAGTTTGTTTCATATTTTACCATTTTAATTGAATTAAGAAAAATTCGTCTTATTTTACAGAAAGCATTCAATGTCTGAAGAAGGATATTAAAGGTAAATTGTATTTAATTTTTATTTAATATTAGCTTTAATCTTATGCAGTTGCTTTGCAAGATATAAAACGGCAAAACAAAATTTTTGTTGATGTTCTGGGCGAGAATACGGCTTCATTAAAAATGAATTTAAAGATCCAAATGCCAACGTATACGAAAATGTTTCCCATTAAAACCATAGATGAATTTCAGAAAATGGAGGAATTCATAAACGAAAATAATGAAAAAGAAATTGTAAGTATGCATCTATTACAAACATATGTATTAGTTAAAGTGTTTACAGTTATCGAGAAAATTAACATTATATGATTTTGGTAATTTAAGAGTGCGTCTATAAAATCTATAATAGGACGTCAAGGTTTAAAAAAGGGCCTTTGCGAAATTGTTCTTCCAGAAGTACTAGCAAAATTTAACGTAGATGGTATCTTTAATAAGATGCGGTTCCTAAATTTCGAAAAATTTTGCCATGTTTTATATTGTAAGTTGTAGCATATTTCTTTTAAGCATGCCTTCTCGTACATAAGTATGTCATATTATCCTTAATATTTTTCAGTGGCATCATATAAGGAAAACAGTGATGACAACTCATTTAAGGAGCAGTTGAGATTGGCGATAAGAACGGCCAAGAATAGACATTTTAAAGAAAAGAGTATAATGAAAGCCAAAGTTAAGCGGCACCCAATGGTTCCAATAGCTGATGACGTGGCATAAAATAACAGAAAAAAGCATTCTAGAATAGAATTAAAAATAAATCTGCTAATTTTTATTGTTTTTTATTACTAACTTTTTTCTTTTTATGTTTTTGTTTTTAAGTTTTTTTTCCTATGGAAAATATTGGAAATTAAATAAAATATTTAATCAAATTATAAACTGTTGTTTTAGTTAGTTATAAAAAGCGAATCGGTGGCGCCAATATGTGCATATGCAATTACGTGAAATTTAACCAAACTGCACTCCTTATCATTTCTCTAATGTGTTTTAAAATAAGCACTTTCCATGCAACAAAGTAATAGTGAACATAAAAAAGGCAATGTTCTAACAACACATCAGCGCTATGTAAATATGTAGTTCTGAAGTACGAGTATTTACCCTCTACGATATCCCAAAGTTAAGTCACAAACCAAGTTCACAAACCACACGTTACGAAAAATGTTGCTGGGAGGTTACGGCAATAATATCCTACATTGCGTATGGTAATAAATCAGTTTCGTAGTTGTCTTTAACCAAACCAAATTTGTGAAGAATATTTTCAGATCTTCATCAGGCTTTTCTTACAAAAAGCGCTATGTAAATAGTTCTGAAGTACGAGTATTTACCCTCGACGATATCCCAAAGTTAAGTTCATTGGGGTCTCGGTAAAAATATTCACAACTTATTACGGAAAGTGTTGCTGGCAGGTTACACCAATAATATCCGTCATTGCGTATGATAAATCAGTTTCGAAATTGTCGTTAACCCAATCAAATTTGTAAAGAATATCTTCAGATCTTCATCAGGCTTTTCTTTCAAAAAGGCTTAATTCTAAATCACTTTTAATATTCCTCTCATTTGCATGCATCTTTCATGTTTTCTTTCCTTTGTTTCGTAATTGCCCACCAACGTTATTAGGAGAATAATATTTCATATTATTATTGAAACTATTCATTGTTAAACTAATATTTCGCGATATTAACTCCAAAAAGTTGAATATTGTGATTTACTAATGTTTTTTTCTGTAAGCATAAATTATGATTTAGTATTCCGATTATACTGCGATTTGAGGATATTAATGCAGGGTATACCAAATTTGGTAAGAGATATGGAAAACAAGAGTAAGAATTCAAAAACAACGGCTTAAATTGAGTAATTCGTTAATTCGAGCACTGATTTCTTCCTGTTTCATTTATGTGAAAACTGAAAATAATTCATTTATTTCATTTTTCATAATTTTCAGGTACACTTGCCTCACAAATGAATACTAAATTGAATTATTTAAAAATGTATTATTCCGACATTTGTGGAGTATCACATGAAGCTTCTTCTTAAAGAGATTGATTCCAACTTCGAATCGACAATTTACTATATATTCAACTTATGATAAATTCTGGAGTAGTCTTAAGGAGAATAAATACGGTGGAATCGTTCCCCTTGTTCATCTGATTCGGAGGGCAATTGTTTTAAGAAAACATCAAGATGTTGATGTAAAAAATGCAATT
The DNA here is from genome assembly GCA_019455685.1 of Philornis downsi. Classification (NCBI taxonomy): domain Eukaryota; kingdom Metazoa; phylum Arthropoda; class Insecta; order Diptera; family Muscidae; genus Philornis; species Philornis downsi. The sequence continues at coordinate 1,125,367 of JAHXMU010000617.1, forward strand.
TTAGCGTCATGGAGACATTTATCTTTTCAAAATATTCCAGCATTGTTGCCAATAATTTCTTAGCTTCATCTGGTTCTGCTCGATGCTTTCCTAAAACGTTCTGAACCACAGCTTTAAGAGCGTCCCATGCTTTTCGGTGATTATCTGTAAGCACAGTTGTAAATTCATCGTTTTTCATTAACTTCCTGATATCTGGCCCAGTCAGGACACCTGTAGAATGTAAAAAAAATGTATTACCAAAAATTAATATCTATATAGATAAAGCGGGATCAGCCAAATCAGATATAAAACTAATTATAATTAAAATTACATGATTACCAGCTTTAATTTTTGCATCGCTCAGTTTCGGAAATATGGTTTTCAAGCAATCAAAAACTTCAGCACTACTTTTAACAGCAGTTTTGATGAACTTTGAAGCGATTCCCAATTTAATGTGGAGTGGCGGTAGTAATATATCACTAGTGTCCTTTATCAACGGTTCATTTTTCAGTTTAAGGTTTTTTTCGTTCACGTCATCTCTTGCTCTCCAGTTTGTGCGCTTATACTGATTGCCTTTGTATCGTGAATCCCAATCGCAAATAAAGCAAAAGTAGTTAGGGAAACCACCCTTTGAAATTATTCTTGAAAGAGGAGCATTTGAGAAAGGATACTACTAAACACAAATACAAAATAGTACCTTGTATTATGTTGACGACTTTTAGATCGCAACAAATTTTCCATTTGTTCTCCTCATATTTGATTTTTATCAATATATTACCCAAAGTCTCATAGGTTTCCTTCATATTAGTGGCATATGCTAATGGAATTGAAGGCTTGTTGTTTGTTTTAAACAGCAACACAGCTTTTAAACTTGAAACTGACCCGTCAATAAACAATCGCCAGTCATCAGAAGCATACGCCATTCCCAACTGATTTACTAAACCTTCGATGTCAGTGCAGTGGGTAAACGTGTTCGTTGCATCGACGGTGTAAAATTTCTGGAACTCGGTTTGACGGCTCCCGTACGATGAGGCACTAACGGTACGCTCTGTAAGACCTCTGCGCTTCAAAAATGAGGTTAGAAACTCTGAATTCCGCTGTGATAAGTGCGAGCGGTTTTAGTTTATCGTCTGCAATATCAGGCTCATAATCGGCATCTTGGAAATCGGTTTGTTTGGTGAAAGCCGTATTGGCTGTCCATGTGGACATAGCATCCGGACTCGGAGGCTTGGGTGGTTCGGCACCATCATGCATTGGAATCGGAAGTATGCCAGTATAAGCGCCCACATATTTTTTGCACTTCAACGTTTGTTTATTTGACTTAGGGGAGTTATTGATGCATGAATAACACCTGGATACGACGTGTCCATTTTCGTCTTTTACTCACGCCATCGGCTTCATGAAACTCAAATTTCTATCTCGTCGATGGTACCAATCCAAAAGGCGGGAGTAACAAGTGCCACATACTGTATTTGGCGTATAGTCTTTACCGCTTGGATAAACCTCATCGAAATAGCCTGTATAAGCTAGCTTAAATTCCGGAGTAGACTTTTTCCTTTGTACACTTGTAGGTACCATATGGCCACAAACTAAAGAAAAATGATCAATGTTTTTACACCGGCTATTTTCCATATTGCGTTCACTGTTTTATATTTTGCTTGAAAAATGTTTTTTCGCACTTTTATCAAAGCTTTAAAAACACCTTATCTGCTTGCTGATCGTTATCACACTACCTTTGTCTATTGTCTCACAATAATGGTTAAAAATTCCCTAATAAAGATAAAGGGAATTTTCGCGTAACCTTTTCGTCTGGAAAAAAAATAACAATTATTTTCCGTCCCTGATAAATATATATGATAATATCAAGTAATAACAAACTGTTAAATATCACAAATATTCGCCCAGATACTGGGGAAAGCTGTTCACTTATCTAGGAGTAGATCTCGTATAACAAATAACCCTGTTACGAAAGGTCGATACGATGCATTTAAAAACATAAGCTCTTCCATTCATGAAATTAAGAATGCAACTGCCTTAAAGAACAGGTAAATCTGGCTCATTTAATCCCAATTGGTGTATGATAAAATTAGAAATGTTCGGCAACTGAAGTTAAATCTGTCAGACTAACTGGTAATGGGCCAACCGCGTAAAGAGTAACCATGTAAATAAACTATCCCGAGTAACCGCTTTTGCATTCTGTCGTTTTGCTGGTTTTTGTCTTTTAGTCGTGTTGTCAATTCTCTATGCCAGTTAAAAAGAGGAAGAAAGAGATACAAAAAAGTTAGACAAATCAAGTTGAAAAATTTTAAGAAAATTCTTTAAAACAATTAACACCAATGAGAAAATGTCCGAAAAATGCCGTCTGTGTCTAAAAGTTATACCGAGTGAATCGGCTATAATATTGTACCATCTTTTAGATGCGATCATCGAACCCGTCGAAATGGTTAAGTTGATTGAAAAATACTTGGAAATTAAGGTTGGTAGCAGTTAGCCAACGAATATTGTATATGTTATCCTGGTTTTCTTTGCTGCTTACAATTAACAGGTTGAAAAAGATGATGTTGTATCCACTACGATATGTCAGGATTGCAATGATCACTTGGAAGAGTTTCATAAATTTTGTAGAGACGTAGCAGCAAAACAATTAACACTACAGAGTGCTTTCTTGCAAGCAAGTCTAAAGAAAGAATCTTGTTTTGGTGATGAGGACGAGTATGAGAAGAAGGATTCCAACAAGGTAGTGGAAGCCGATGAAAAAGTGGCGGCAGACGACCAACCCATGTTTGAATATCCCATAGATGTTTTCAAACATGAATTACATTCAGAGGATGATAGCGATGAGTTATGCGCTCAGGATATGCTGAAGACGGACATCAATGAAGAAGCTGAAGAATATAAACCACCGGAAGATGTACAATCATCAGAAGGTAAGTTAGTTTTGTAGTAAATATATTTTGAGAGTTGCTTTTTGGACACTGTTCGGGGAAAATTAATGAGTCTGGTTGCATTTCGAGAACGACTATGTAATTATGAAACATCCTATGAATTTTCAGCATACAGCATTTTACGAAATGGGAACAAATCGTTTGGAAAATGTCATAATTCCGCTAAAAACGATTGTCCAGAATAAAAAATGTGTTACGTTATTACATTAAAAGTCTACCTCCAAAGGTGGCTCTTAAGCCGTCCCCTTTTCAAAAAGTCCATAGTATTGAATAGTAGACAGCTAAGGCCTTAAGAAAGCAGTATCCAAAAATGTCTTTAAAAATATTTTTTTTCCTCTACTATAGCAAAATTGAGATGCATAATTTTGCATTAGTGCTGATGATTTCTCATTTTTTTGTAGACAAATATCGCATTACTATCGAATTAACGCGCATTTTTCGTTAAATTATTTTTTTACTGAGAAATGAACATTGTATGAATATATAGATACTTAAAAATTTAAATTGCCTCATCCAATATTATAAAAAAATATTTAAAAAATATTTAAAAAATTTAAAAATATTTTTTTTCCTCTACTACAGCAAAATTGAGATGCATAATTTTGCATTAATGCTGATGATTTCTCATTTTTTATAGAAAAATATCGCTTTATTATCGAATTAACGCGCATTTTTCGTTAAATTATTTTTTTACTGAGAAATGAACATTGTATGAATATATAGATACTTAAAAATTTAAATTGCCTCATCTAATATTATAAAAACCGTCACTTCAAATTATATTTTTCTGGAAAGTCTTAATCTTTAGCTAAAGTATGAAGGCTTATATTTAGATATATATTATATTTATATTTGGCTATATATTATAAGCAAAAACATTCGCAGACGAATCAAAACTTATACATTCCATGCAAATCAAATAGAATAGCATCGATCAAGCATCAACCAACAAGCCTCGTTTTGCGTCTCATCCACAATGAGAAATATTTATTTTCTCCCAAGTCAATGCGAAAACTGTTTTTCACGAACATGAGCGTGATATGTAGATGATAGATATTATCTAATTGAAAAATATTATTCACAATATAGAATTTCTCGCTTTTCAGAAACTTTGCGAAGGTAATAAAGGATCTGTAATGTAATAAAAGAAACGTCTGTAACCGATCTTGGTACGAGAATCGGAGCACAGTAAAGCGAAATACCGACAGGAAATTTGTGTTAGCAGAAATACGTTTGTAGAATTTACATGCATTTTGTATGCCATAATTTCCTTGTGGATGAGAAGCTAACAGATTTTTGTGGAATATTTAACGCTTTCTGTAAATAATTGGCTTACATTTTCATACAAAATATTTACCAATTGCCGCTGAGGAGTAATCAAACCAATTACCAATTTCAACCAATTATCAAAAATCTTCTAATAACCAAAATTTAAAATATTTATTTGTGTGGAGTTGAGATTCATTTATCTCCGACTCTTTGTAAGAATTTATATTTATCGATAAACAACAATAATTGTTTAACAATCAATACAAATGATGTTCTTGTTATTTGATACCTTTGTTCGATCAAATTTTTTTTGTGCTATGTGGGAAATCCCCTTAGTTACAGTACCAAACAATAATGAGAATACAAATCTTGTTTCGAGACAGCAGAAAGCGTTCCGGGAGTTCAATTTGTGGTCAATAGAGATAAAAGGAATTTAATTTACAACTCGATTTAACTCGATTGATACCTTTATGCTAATGATGGTAAAGTCAAAAATATTGTTTTAATTATATCGTTTTTATAAACACGAATGCACTATAACTTTTTATACTCTATGTTTTCATATTCCCTAATTTAAGACTGCAGCTGGGTGAGATCACCATTTTAATTTTTGTACCTTGCATGCAAAATAACTGATTCGATATGATTTATTTTCATTTATTTAATTGACGTTTATCGAACAAAAAAACTCAAACGAGAACTGTAAAAAAAAGTTGTATTAGTTTCAAACGTCAAATCTTTGGTCTGCTCATTTGGCTTTTACACCAAAAGGGAAGAGCGATGAACAATTTGGTCCATTTGCAGAATTTGTAAGGTAGCGACTAGAACACGAATATATGCCCATAGCGAAATAATATGAATTATTTCTGTCTACCTTCTTCCGCTCTGTCTATTTAAAAATTCTCAATTTTCGATAGAAGCAAAATATTTAATGTGATATAAAATAGTTAAAAAATATAGCTGTGTAGCTACGCTTTATAAAAACTTTGTAATATATCTGTATTATGAAAATCGTAACACATTCAAAACATATTGAGAGGCGTTTTCCTTAATTTGCGTACTATGTACCTATATATACAGTACAATGATTTAAGCTCAACAGAATGTACTTTGGTAATTACCACTATTTACTTATATATCAGGGGACTCTGATAAACACTGAAACCAATGCTGAATATCAAAATGTGAACGATTGGCAAGCAATTTGAACAGATCATTTAAATAGAAGATATAGCTGAAATGCAATAGGTACATACAGATATATGTTAATGTGAAATGACAAACAGGCCATTCTGGTCTATGGTATTTTCTTTTAAATAACTTCTGTAATTAACAAAAGACGTAATACCACTATTATTTCAAGAAGATGATATTGTAATCCTGTTAATATATTCGAGTCGTGTTCTATCATTCTTAATAGAATATATATGATGGAGATAGGTCTAAAGCCATCTGAATTTGATTCCTTACGAGTCCATGGACGTTATTTCCCAATCTTTGATCTAAGCTTTTGGTTTTAGGAGATTCGCATGGTGAACATTTTTTTTTGTTTTGGTCCATAAGTACTTTTTTGCCAAATTTTTCATTTCTAAAAAGATATTAAAAGAATGTCCAAATATATGAAACTTATTATACAGGGTGGGCCATAAGGGTGTTGGCGGTTTAAATATTCAATTAAAAAAAACTACGAAACAAAAAAATATATTTGTGTTTTTAAAAAGTAGAAGCATATGAATTTTTAAGACTTAAAAATAATGTTGCCCAAATGGCTTCCCTCGGCTACTTGACACTCTTGGAACCGAAGTCGCAAATTTTGGAAAACTCGTTGAAAAGTTGTTCTCGGTATTTTGTTACTTTCCTGAATAATGTTCCTCTTCAACTGCTCTAAATTGGTCGGATTATTCTCGTAGACTACCGATTTGAGGTAGCCCCAAATAATCGCATGGATAGAGATCGGGGCTACGTGGGGGCCATTCAATATCCCCCCTTTTCGAAATGAGTTTTCCAGGAAAAACATTTTTCAGCAGCTCTATGGATACCCTAGCCGTATGACATGTGGCCCCATCCTGTTGAAACCTCGACGTATTGCCTTGAAGTTCTTGCAAAGCTGGCACCAAAAAGTCTGCTAGCATGTTGCAATAATTGTTCGCTCTAACCGTCATCGCATGCCCTCTTTCGTCCTCAAAAAAGTATGGTCCAATAATACCGGTTGACGTTATCCCAGCCCACACGACAAGCTTAGGGCTGTGAAGTGGACGTTCATGCAAGCGTCGGGGATTAGTCTCGGACCAGAACCGACAATTTTGCTTGTTCACATGGCCATTAAGGTGAAAATTGGCCTCATCACTAAAAATCACGTTGTTGAAATTGTTGAACCGCTCTAGCATCAAATTGACAAAGTTAAGTCGATTATTGGCATCATCGGGTTTTAATTCTTGGACTATCTGAATCTTATAAGCCTTCAAATGCAAATCACGTTTCAAAATTCGTCGTAAAGTTGTTCTTTTGACATCCGAAGACTGACTTCTCTTACGTGTTGACTGTTGCGGATTTCGCTGAACTGAAACACGAACACGCTCCACAATGTCGGCTGATCTTGCAGAAACTGGGCGACCACGAACCGCAATTGGTACTGGTGAGCCGGTTGTTTCGAACATTCTGATCCATTTTCGTATCACATTGGCGCTTGGAACTTCACTTAAATCGTGTAAACCGTGTTCATGCCGATACAAACGTCGTGCAGTAATCACTGATTTATTGTTTTCGTAATACGCTCGGACACAAAATGCACGCTGCGCTCCCGTGTACGGCTCCATGGCGACTAAACTTCCAGGAAGCGGCGCAGCGAACAACATATCCCCCCGCCACCCTGCGCCGCGCGTTATCGAGAAATTGAAGAATTAAATCGCCAACACTCATATGGCCCACCCTGTATAATAATACATAATTATAAAGGGAAGAAAAATAAATTAGTAATGAAGAGAAAAAACACATTTTCTATTTTTCCCCCATCGCTTTCAAGTAGAACAAGAATGGGCAGAGATTTCCCACAAACTTCTTATACATTTTTAAAACAATAATAATTAAAATGTATGTGGCTTTAGAGCCACTTCAACCAACCAAAATATTCGAAATTGTTCTTTTTTTAGATACGTTACACCTCTAACAGTCTTGTAGACTGCTTTTTTTAGATACGTTACACCTCTAACAGTCTTGTAGACTGATTTCTAAACAATGTTTTAAAAATAGTCTAATATGAGAGTAATGAAATTCTAAATATTTAAACAATTTTTTTCATTTGAAAGTTCAGTATTGGTTTGGATATTAAAATGACATATATTTTTTCAAGTTTTTCAAAGTATAGCACTTTTGACTTTTTTTTAAATTTACACACATATAGTTCAGTATCTTAAGAATATTTCTGCGAGATTTAATTTTACTTTACCGGATTTGGTAGTTACATGGTTTTTAATGCAATAAAAGCAAATGTGAAGTTTATATCAACCTAATTCATTGAGAATAGTAGGCGTACAGCAAACACACAAAATCTTCAGTGTTTGCCCACTACGCAACTTCATGACTCGAAGTCGACAGCAGTAATCGTGTCTTTAAAAATAGCTGCTATTTGCAGTCACAGTAGTAGTCAGTGCAATGATTGCAATGATTACAGAAAGCACAATTTGACTATCAAATGCATTAAATAATAATTGATGGAATCTAAATAAAACTTTAATTTGAGTATTATTATGATATTGTATTTCTAACATCTTTCTATTGTTGTATTTTTAAATCTTATTTATCCGCTCAGTATTCGTAGAACCCATAAAAAATCGAAAATTTTTGCGGTTTCTAAGGAGTGTGAACAAAATGGAGTACTGCAGATGAATACGAAAAAAACATCACCAAATAAAAAGAATAGCTGAAATGGAGCAGAATCCACGTAGGCAAAATATTGACAAATCGTTGTATTAAAAGATTGCTGAAGCATAAAAATGTCTTGTATGTAGGAAATGGAACTTCTAATTGTAAAATTAAATTTCCCCCCTGTTTTACTGTGCTGTCATTAAGCGTTAGTTAGTTTTTGATTGCTGTTGAAAATTTTTGGCCAGCAATTTAAACCCTGACTGGGTTTTCATTGTACATCCATGATATATACAAAAAATTCAAATGTTCTTGAGAATGAGATAGGGGAGAGCTCTCCACCTTTAGTAAGCTTACACCATAAAGGTTAAATTACCCTAGAGAAATCAACTCTCTGTTATCCAAAGATATACTATTCCACTATTAGGTCTAAACAGATTTTTCTTGTTTGATGTCATTTTGGTCTAAGACCATGTCATTTACCGTTTATCAGCCATATGAAACCAATGGCTATGGCCGCTTTTATAACACAATTGTGAGCTTTGATATAATATAAATCCCGGCAAACATTTACTGTGCTCGAGCCTACAGAAATTATCTGAGGCGAGCGAGTTCGTTTCTCTAGAGTAAATTTCCCTCTGTGGTTTGCGTGTAGCATTGTGTTTTTAGGCTCGTTTTGAGTGCTTACATTTTAGCGACGGTTCCAAACATAAGTTTGAGAAGCATTTATTATATTACTCGAGGTGGCTGCCACTCAAATAGTGATATATTGTTTTGTCGGGGCTCGTAAAGACGATCATACCATCATACAACGGCCAGTCATAAAAGATAGATATACTAGTTTATTTTAGGAAATTTCATTCAGCTGCTTGGATGTAGCTTTAACAAACGTTTTTAGATAAATGTGTGTAGTTTTCGTATGTGATCGACGAATTTGATATCAGACAGTATTTAGAGATATTTATCATAAATACATTTGAATTTAAGAATGTTCTCCGTTTTTGCAGTACCTTTCTTAAAGAGTACAAAATGCTAAAAAATCATCCAAGTTACATAAACTAGATATGCATCAATAGTTGCTTAATAATAATGGATAGGCTAGCTGCATTCAAAACTAGCGTTAATTGGGCAATAATATGCTATACTGTTCTTAGTTCGAAAATTATGGCGCAAATTCAATAACATAGATAAAATGCTTAAAACAATATTTGAAGTTTGAAGGTAAATAGCTCTGGCACAAGTTGCGCTACACTTTGTTTTATATTGTTCTGCTTAACTACTTCCGTTTTTACCAGATCACAAACTAGTGGCACCGGAATTAGTTCACATTAATTCTACAATACATGCCACTACATTTTCGAACTTGTAACATAAACTTTTTAGTGATTAATATAAATTACGTTGATATAAATTATATTAACATAAATTACGTGAAATGTATTGCAATAAAACTGTAAACCAGCGTTGTTATTTACACTTATCAAGCTGCAACCATTCCTGTTCTTGTTGTAGTCGTGCCGGTATTCCGCTGAACGACATTCCGAAGTGATTTAAATTTCGTGAATTCTTTCATTTAGACTTGTGGATATCAACTTTGATGTCTAGGTTTAAACGACTCAAATTATATAATCCGTTGTTTCGGCTATGTAAAAGGCTTTTCTATAACTTTATACGTGAACATACATATCGCACCCTAAATACAAAAAGGGCACAACTCAAAAATTTTCAAAATCTACTTTTTCCCATAAAATGATTCACATTACACATCTCTAACTACTATAAAAATTTCCGTCTCTTCACTACTTTCTTTAACTGGAAAAATGCCGTTATGTCTATTTTTATGTAAAGTGTGTTGCTTCTGCACGATCAACTACAGAGAATTATTTTTAGTTGCGTTTACGTGCTGAAGAACGACTGATTACTTTTATTACACATAAAGAGTTTTTTTTTCGAGTTCTGCCTCTATCACTGTAAAAAGTGATAAATTTCGTGGTATATTATTTTGCATTGTGCGTCTTTTGTTGTAAAAAGTGAGTTCAATTAACAGTATTATTTATTTATGTGCCTTCTTTGATTAAATAATCGTGAGCGTCGTAAATTTTATAATTTTTTTTTTATTTTAAAGTAGAAAAAAGAATTAAATGTTAGTTATATTGGTATTAGACATTTGTTTGTTTACTTATTGTGCATACCTTTTGTAAAATCTTAAATTATTTGCAATAAAAAATTTAATTTTTAGTTGTGACCCCTTCGATGAAAATGTATTGCCCAAACCTTGAACATTACTCAAGTACAATGGACACTGATTGTAGTGTGTCTTGGCACAATGATAAAAGTAAAAGCAGCACCTCGGAAGAATACTCAGAAGAAGAAGATATAAAAAGATTAAATAGGAAAAGAACTCGTTCTAGATATACATCTCACAACAAGGAACAACAGAAACAAAAATCTTTAAGAAACGCAGGAGCCACTTATACATCACTTTCCAAGTCGAAAAAAGAAGTAAATGCCAGGTGTATAAGGCCACCGTGCGGAGCAAAGTGCCGACTTCGATGCAATGAACTAATTTCCGAATCGATGCGCCTTGAAATATTTAAAAAGTATTGGGGTTGCAGTGACTTGCAAAGGCAGAGAGAATTTATAGCCAGCCATATGAAAGAAATTAAACCAAAATACAGATACAGCTGTACAGATGGGCTTCGCAAACTTAATAATGCTTTTTTCTTTGAGCTCAACTCAACGCCTGTTAGAGTGTGTAAGACTTTTTTTAAAGCAACCCTTGATATAAATGACAAGGTTATACGAACAGTTATAAAAAAGAAGGACGAATGTGGTTTCGTTGCGCTGGATCTTCGTGGAAAGCATGATAATCATACTACAGTAAGCCCGGAAATCAAAAGCAGTATGAGGGAATTTATTCAAAATATTCCACGAATCGAGTCTCATTATTTACGTGCTAAAACTTCTCGCGAGTTCATTGAAAGCAGTAAAACTATAGCAGATCTATACCGAGACTATAAAGAATCTCGTGAAGCTGAAAATTTGGAGTTTGGGAGCAAAATTATGTTTTACCGAATATTTAACACAGAATTCAACATTGCTTATTACAAACATTAAACATTTTTTTTACCAATGACCATTTTAGCTTATGCACCATTTATTCGGAAAGGCTATCGCTTCCACAAATAAAGCAAAAGGATATAAAAGAACTAGTGAATAAAAATCATATTCCAAAAAAATTGTATGAGTCATATTACAAAAATTTATTTATAAACATAGATTCAATGGCATTTAAAAACGAAAACTTTTGAAGATTCTCTTTTTTAATATAATGAACTATTTTGATTCCTACTTTGTGCTACTTTGATATGTGTTAATGAAATGAATAACGCTTTATTTTAAAATAGAAAAAATATAAATAAAAACATACATTTTATCACTCCTGTGAATTTTCTTATTATTCTTATTCTTCTATTCAGTCGACGGTTAGGAAACTTACAAAAGTAAAACATTTTATCAGTTCAAAAGGCATAACTTGAGATAATATCACTAGTTAATCGAAAAAATTGCAGTTAAAGAGTCATAAATCAAAATTTTGTTTTATTTTCGCAAACATAATATAAAATTGAAAAAAATATAGCAGAACCTTCTTCAATATTGCATTTTTTCATAATGGAACAATATTTTCTTTAAATATTGCAACCATTTTTACATAAACGGTTTTTTGCCTCTACTGAATAATAGAGAATTTTGAGTTGTGCCCTTTTGTATTTAGGGTGCGATAAGTTTTCACTGTTCATCAAGCTGCACCAAACAATTTATATAGAAGAAAGCCTTAGACTGTATCTGAACACTTGCATTTTCTTAATTTTCTAGCACCGGTGCCAATAGCCAAATATCGCGATTTTTTCAATGTATGGTTAAAGGTAAAGAATAAAAATGGACGAGTTGTTGCTGATACTTTGAAAAACTTTGCAGAAACGGTTTCAAAGAAACCTTTGAATACCAAAGACAGTAGAAGAATAGATAACATAATATATTACCTAAAAAGCAGATGGTATAAAATCAATCGAAGCGCACCACGTTTTGAAGAAAAATATCGCAATTGGCTTAATACAGATTTTTTTCTAAGTACCAACGTTTTGAGCGCTGTAAGTGTTATCGTTGTGATTATACATTCAATTTGATTAATTCCATATGTTTCTACTAGGAACAAAGTGCACCGATGCCGGGTCGACGTCCAGATAGTCCAGGTGTTTCATATGAAGTTTCTTCAAATACTAGAGCTAAACGACGTAAACGCGCCATATCGGTACAGGATGCCCTAGCACTTTGTGTCAATTTGGATCTTTCGCATAGAACATATAATATGATAAGCTCTGTGGTAAACTCAATACACGAAGATTGCTTTCCAGCATATTCATCAGTGATTGAGGCTAAAGAATTTAACATGCCTAATGAAACAGGAAATGAAAATTTCATAGTTATTAAAAGCGAAGATACATTAAATGAAAATGAACATTATCTAGTTATTAAAAGTGAAATGGAAGATGCGTTAAATGAAAATATCTTAGTTATTAAAAGTGAAATGGAAAATGCGTGAAATTAACATTGTATCTCAATAAACAAATGTGATTATGGCTGGTTTAAGTGTAAACATCTTTATTTGTGGTAAATTTCTTTATCGACATTACGATTTACGTGACATTTGGGAAAATCATGGTAATACCTCGTCGGCAGGATTATATACAGACCCCTCTATCGGAGCTTTGCTTATCGAAAATCGTGGGCATTAGAGCTTTTTCTTTCATTTGACTAAATTTTGTGCGCAGTATTGAATGTTTGGGCGTTATAATTCATGATAAGCTCTCATTTGATTTGCATATTGCATAGTTGCATAGTTTCACGCGTAAACATGAACCTTCGACAATTATATAATTCCGATTTAATAATTCCCTTTATGTTAAACGAAAATTTGTACATGGTTTAATAATGCCGCATATAAAATATTTGCCGGAACAGTTGTCCTTCAGTCGTGCTATACGTTATTTGTTATGTCTTCGTCGATTTGTGCACGCGTCTCCGTTTGTGATGCAATTTCTAGGTGGTTCCTTTCCTAATTTAGTGGTTAATCGTTCGTTGGCTTTGTTTTTTAATTCTATTAAAATCAATCACCGAGCATGAGCAAATTTTTTTAAATAAGAGTAGCCAGTCAGTTTAACAAACTTCTAAACACATTAAAAATTTTTCTTCAATGCAAAATACTTATAATAAGAGACTTTTTGTGTATTTCAATGATTGTCCTCATCGACAATTATTCACTTATAAACAATTTTTTCTTTGATACTACTGGTAGTTATTAACTTTTTTTTTAATCTGTCATTAAATTTTTCGTTATATTTTGGATTGTAAATTCCAATTAAAGTTACAATTCCGTATATTAGGACGAACAAAGAGTAGTAGTCTCTGTTCATGGAAAGTAATGGAAATAAAATATATTTTATACTCTTCAATTTTAGCAAATAGATGTAGCATTTTTTATCAAAAATATTTTTTCCGTGGTCACCAAGAGCTCTGGCATAAAAATTCTTATCCTTTCATAATAGTTTCATATTCAGAATTTTTTTGGGGAAATAGTATTAAATTAGCTATCATGTAGTATTAGACCGATTGGCAAAACTGTTTCCAGATGATCACCAAAGACGCACTTCACTCTACACACGGTTTGGGGAAAACGGTTTATAAGTTGTAAAGCTAGACTAGTCAAATTGACGAAACTCTTTTGGAAACTTCGCACTAGTGGTCTCTGAAGAAAATGTTGAAATTATTACTTAATTAAACAAATTGCTCTCGTTATACTTTCTCGAATTTCTCTGTGATATTCTGTGTGCTGCTTTCTACCGACTGTATTTTTCGTGGCTATTGTAGATCTAGAAACTTACATAGTTGATATTTCTATCCAGTTTTTTAACAAAGCCCGAAGTGGTTTGTGTCTTTGATAATCAAAATACGAAATTAACACATTTCATATACACAAAGATTAAAGCCGAAAGCAGAAGGGAGACTAATATGATGGACGGAAAATCCTGTTGATCTAGCTGGTTACCATTTGCCTGTGATATATAAACTGAAGAAGAAAACTCAGAAGAAAATAATAATAATCATGTGGGAGTATATGCTAACGATCCCTGCAAACGCCATGAGGAATAGGCTTTAAGAATAAAAACAAAAAAATACCTTGCATCCAATGAATGAGATATGGGAACGTTTCTTACATTCAGTGAGCTTGCACTTTTGTTCTGTTGATTCATTCATTCTTTATTCTTTTGTTAGACTCACTCAACGGGGTATACAGTTAAACGACTATGCTGATAATGTACATAAGGGAAAGCATTCCAGATGTTTGAGGACACAACGTACTGTATTAACAAATTTCCATGGATGGGTTATGGGAGAACCTTCTTTTGTTTAATGACGTTTGCAAACATTGGTTTATGAAATTTTTACACCACTTGCCGATTGCTTGCTTAATAGAAGTGTTAGTTAGCACTTCGAGGTGACAATCGCTCAAAGGAAAACCATCGGGATCGAACCCACAATCATACGAACGATAGCCGCGTGTAGTAACCATTGTGCCGCGATCGGTCACAATGTTGTAATTTATAAACAGACAACAAAGCGTGTAGATAATTATAATGGAAGTTAAATCTGAATAACATGAATAACAAATGTTGAGCTTCACTGCTTTTTCATGTTCAATAACTTTCCTCCGCTTTACAACAAAAGCTATACCAGGCTTAAAGTTTTGACAAGATTCTCCTATTTACTATTTTTTAAATGTAGCCTTTTTATAAAAAAAATATCCTGTATATTTTTAGCACCAATTCCAATAGGCAAATATCGTGATTTTTACAAAATATGGTTACAAACAAAGAGAGAAAGAGGAGCGACCAGTTGTTACTAAAACTGCAAAAAGCTTTGCCGAAAATGTTTCTAAAAACGTTTAAGTCGTAAAGACAGTAAAAGAATAGAACGTTCGATGTCGAAAATAAGATGTAAATGGAACAAAAGCAATCAAGCGGTATGACGTTTTGAGAAAAAAAAATATAACGATTAGTTAAATAAAGATTTTTTCTTCGCGGAGACGATGTCTGTGACGTAAGTTTAATAGTAGTGAATGTATATATTCAGCTTTATTAATTTCATGTGTTTATATTAGGATCAAAGATATTCAAGGCAAGATTGATGCACGGATAGTCCAGTTGTTTCGTATGAAGTGTCTTCAAATACCAGAGTGAAAAGAAGAAAATTTGCTATGTCAGCACAGGATGCCTTAACACTTTATGTCAATATGGATCTTTCGCAGAGAAAATATAAAATGATGAGCTCCATAGTAAACTCAATACATCAAGATTGCTTTCGACCATATACATCAATTATTGAAGCTAAAGAACTGTATACACCCAATATACTGGTAGTGGATGAAAGAGAAAATGGCAGCTTGCTGATTATTACAAGTTAATTGGAAGAATTGTGAAAGTAAATATAATTATAATTATGAATTGTTGGTAATTACACTAAATAATACAATTGAGCGTATTAATAATATAATTAAATGATTACGGCGGTTGTGTTTTATATATCTTTTCTTCCGTATCAACGCTGCGACTTAAATGACTTATGTGTTTATCATAAATTAGAATCGGTATTAGTCCTAGTTATATTTTCTTTGTTGTGTAATCCAACATATTCTAAGTACAGAAAATGGCTCCTTCTACTACTCATTAGTTTTTTTCATTTTACTTTCCTATTCTTAATAGATTTGTGTTCGAACGTTGTTATTATAATCGTGTCTTTACCTACATTTTATATTCACAAATAGCATTGCAGATTAATATTATTTCTTTAATTCTATAATTAAATGTAATTTTCTCAATGAATATGTAACAAGACAACATTTCCTGAAACACTTTTCCCAAACATTTTTGCAGTGGTAAAATTTAAAAAAATAACGCATATTTTGTAATTAAAAATTGCGGAATCTACGTTTTTAAAGTTTGCGTGATCTAATATTTCGTTCTCTGGTCTAAAATTATTATGTATAAAGGGTACTTGTATAAAAATCTGCAAAATATATATTTTTGGGGGAAAACTCTTATTTGCAAAATATATCCAAAGGTGGAAAAATTAGAGAATTCGGGCAAAAGAACTTTTAAGCAGAGGTTTTTAAACTTTCATTGAGGTACGCCAAGATGTAAAACCTCAATGGATTCATTTTTTGCGTTGAATCAAATATAGTCAAACAAATAAATTAAAAATATGAATTGTATCGATTAACTGGCTCTGCCTAACGCCTTTTTTGCTGCTTCATTTTGGAACCAGTTTGAAAAAGGTGGCAGATCTGCATTAGTAGCAATATGAACATGTTTGAAATCATTTTTAAAAAATGGCCGCGAAAGTTTAGATTGAAAGATGTTTAGAGTAGATACCCGATACATGGAACTAAATATACGGTGTCTTTATACAGGGTGTCCGTCGGGAAGGTATACTATTTTGTTTTGCCGCCATTTTGGTAAACATTAGTCTTGACAGTTTATGGAAAAATATTCGATAAACCAACGTGTTTTAATCGTTAACACATTTTATAAAAATCAATCATTTTTGGGAGAAGCAACGTGCCAACAAGACACACTATTTATCGTGTAGTGAATGATTTCGAAGAAAGAGGCTATGTAGCTGATAGGGCCAAGCATGGACCACAACGTACTGCAAGATCGGCTGAAAACATTGCTGCTCAAGAGAATGTTCAAAACAATCCATCAACCTCAATTCGACGCCGTGCTTAAGAGCTTGGCCTTCAAAGAACACCGTTGGCCACAATTTTGCACAAGGATTTGCATTTGTTTCCATTTAAGATTCAGTTGACAAAAGAGCTTCTTCCACAAGGCAATTTACGCCGCCGTACATATGCCAATAGGATGTTACAGCTCGCCCATAACAACCCCGATTTTCATGAAAAAATCATAATGAGTGACGAGGCACATTTTCTTTTGAATGGATATGTGAATAAACAGAATAGTCGGTTCTGGGTAATGGAAACCCCTCAAATTACTCATCAGTCACCTTTGCATCCATTTAAAGCGACAGTCTGGCGTGCAATTTGGTCAGGAGGAATCATTGGACCCTACTTCTTTGAAACTGAAAACGGTGTAATGGTAACTGTTAATGGAGAGCGATTTCGTGATATGATTGAAAACTTTTTAACGCCACAACTGCATGCTTTGGGCTTTATTAACATGTGGTATCAACAAGACGGTGTCACAGCGCATACAGCCAGGATTACAATGGAATTACTGCGAGACCTTTTTCCACAACAAGTTATTTCAAGAAATGGTGATGTTGATTGGCCTCTAAGGTCAGCTGATTTGACTGCTCCGGACTTCTTTTTATGGGGATAACTGAAAAGCAAGGTTTATGCAAACAAACCAGAAACGCTTGAGCAACTCAAATATTCGTGATGAAATTAATGAAATACCGCGTGAAATGTTCATCGCTGTGGAGCGTTTCTCGAGTGCGGCCTGCGCGTTGTGCGTGCGAGAGTCGTCGTTTGGTAACAATGGCGCATGAAAAAATCCTCAATATTGGATGTCTTCATACCATAAGTGATGCGCAAACGTTCGAAACCGAGGCAAATAAAAATAACTACTGGAGTGCCACTTATCTTAAACGCAAGCATCAGAAACGCCTTCATACGCCTATATGTGCTGCGATATCGTGAGCAATTGTTAGATAACTTCACACACGTCTTAGCCACGAGTTCGTGGAACTTTCTCTGTAAATGGTTCTCCAATAGCGGTGACATAAATGGAATACGATAAATTATGTTTGGACGATAGTAGTGTTAAGAAATAAATTTTCAAATTGTGTACTTTAATAATTGATAGACATTTTCGCAATAAACTGTTTACTTTTTTGAAGTTATCCTTGTATTTTTATTTGAACAATTTGGGATATCGGAAATTACCGAAAAATTCAAATATAACCTATTTTGAAATTTTTATTGTAAAATCTCGCAGAAAATGGCAAAAACAATATTGGTTTATTTACATGTGCGGTAAAGAACAGTTGGCAAAACTTGAAAAATTACCTGAATTCTATTTCTCACATATTATCACTTGCTTTGTATCCTTTTTGAAATTCCCTCTCTTCATGAGACTTCAAACAAGCGATGTGTTGAACTACCCGCTTTCACGTATTAAAGATCAATATACGAATAGATTCACTCATGTGTATGGCTCTAACCTATTTAATAATCTTAAATTGTTATGTAACGTCGAAATTTCTTCACTTCTCACTAAGAGACGTCTTTCTTTCTTCTATTACGTAAATTTAATCAGAATGGTATATGTACGATTGTGCTTCTGATTACTCGTGGTGCCATTTTTTAACTTCCTGTTTGGAGCTCACAAAAATGAACTCACCCACTGTCGGAATTCATGCGTTGAGTATAAAATTCTGGAAAGCGCGCCATAACTGAAGTGCCCGGAAACGTTGCTGCTCGAAGTGGTGGAGTAGTGGGTATAGTCAGAGGAGAAAACCCAGTCCTGAACATGTCGATACCGATTTATATTCTTCAGTCTACGCTCGCAAAATAGCAAACTCGACTGTTGCCGGATTTCGCTAATACAGGACTGTCAATGAAGGGCTTATTACTTGAGGAACGCGGGGTTCTTTATTCCTAAAGATTTATCAAAGGGAATTCGCCCTGAGAGAAACTGAAAATATATCTTGAAAAAGAGAGATAATGAGCCAAAAATTTAGAAAACTAGAATGGAGAAAGGAATCTTAGAAGAAAAACGGTGGATAAATAAAAAACAACAATGAAGACACAGAGAGAAGAGTAAAATTTCGAATCTAAATAAAAAGTAAGACATTTTTTTAAGATTTATATTGTGAATAATACACACAAATTGAGCGAATTGAGCGAAATTGAAATCATGATGTGCGTAGTCTCTGAAGTTAACCCAATTTGCTTTATTTGTACTATGGGTTTTAAAAGTGATAAAATATGTGCACCAGCTTGTGATGACAGTTATTAATACGCGATCTGAGTTAGTTATGACGATAGAGCTATTATCGCTCCGTTGAAGAAGCCGTATCTAATTCTACACTATGTTTCTTGTATTTGCATTACTTGAAATATACAATTAGCAAAATAAGGTGCAAGAGATGTGAACTTTCTAATTCAAATTTAACAGAAAAAATAATAAATAGAAAATAAAAAAAGACGAAAGCCTTCTTGTGGTTTTTTTCTTTCAAGTTCCCGCAACTAGCGACTTAAAAGAACTAAATTTATCTGGGAAACCGCTAAATTAGTAACAATGTAGCATTATTGTAACTTTGTGTCCCAAAACTTGTGTTCTACTAAGCTTCATTCGATTTATGCCTTAACATTTACACTTCATATTTTTATTTATTAATATTTCAGATGATATGCCATTAATTAAGCTCAAATCAAGGAAAAAGAAAACATCGGCAACAGTAACTACCAACAAAAAACCGCGTAGTCAAAGTAAAACCAAGCAGCAAAACAAAGAACCAAAGAAGAAAAAAGAACCAAAACAGAAAATTTCTGGTAAACAGTTAATAGCCACTTCGATGGACTTGAAATGTGATATTTGTGGAAATCAGGTGAATACATGGAAAGAATTGAGGCAACATTTTCTATTGGCGCACACCAGAACTCCGTACATTAAATGTTGTGGTAATTTCTATGAAAAACAACGACCCCTGGTGGATCATTTGCAGTGGCATAAAAATCCCGATGCATTTAAGTAATATGGCTAAATCTAACATAAGCTTGACCATTATACTAATAGAAACATACTTCCTTTTTCGTACTCTAGATGTCAATTGTGCGAAGAAAATCTGTCAAATTCAAGAGACTTAACAACGCATATTAGCAGTGTACACCCAGACAACGTTGATTTGTTGCAGCATTATGAATGCGAACACTGTTTTAAACAATTCCGTAGTTTTACAATATACAAAAATCATCTGCGATCGCATAACAAGGAAAAAGATGTCGAATGCCATATATGCAATAAAAGGTAAGAGTTATTACATTAATACGTAATCACATTTTCATGTTTCATGAAACGAAAAATGGGCCACTAACTTTTTAACGACAATCAATCGTACTACTACATATTTCATGTGATAAGTTTCGCAAAACGAACTGTTGTTTAGTGCAAAAAAAAAAAAAAAAAATAATATAGTGCAAGCGCACAGATTGCACTAGAACTAAGGAGAATATAGAAGCTCGGAATGGAACGATAAAGTTCAATTTCTGGTTTCGAAATGCTTCTGTTCGCATCAAGTGCTAAAAAAATATAATAAGGGTTGTGGAGAAAAAATGTGCCTTAAACTATTTTTCTATTATTCGTTGTGTTATTTATTTATTTTTTTATCGTATCCTCTTCTTGTATGATGTTAATATCATTTGCCTACTTAAAAATTCTTCAAACGATGGTGTTTGTTTAGCCATTTATTAATTACACAGACCAAAAATATATGGATATTAATCGTTTGATAAAAGAAATTTTAGGTTGCACTGCACTCACGTGATATATTAACAATGTTCGAAATACGACTGATTTCTGCTTATTCATTTTATTTTTTCCCCATCGTAATGTAATCAAGACTCCAAGGTCAATCATTCTACATTACTTTTAGACGCCTACAATCACATTTAATTTCAATATTTAATTCGAAATGATCTTTAATTCCGGTTTATACCAAAATGCATAAAAGACAAATTTTTGTAATAATGTTAATATAGATTTCTCCCCGACCAAAAGAAATAAAAAAGTATATGAAACCGATTTAGAGAAACTTTAGGCGCTCGAAGTGTTATCAAATTCACGCTGCCGTAACAGTCAAACGCTTATAAAAAAAAAAAGTTATCGAAATAGAATCCAATGTTTTTGTTTGGAAAATGTGAACAAAATGTTTGTGTATCTGGCCATTATACGTTACGACGGAACTAGTAGCATGAAAAGACGCCATGGAGGTGGATATCCAAAAACAACAATCTCGCCAGAAATGGTTCGAAAGATAAGGTCCAGAATTCAATGTATCCACGTCAAAGCATAGCGCATTTGATGTTTCTGCTCGTAGAATGGCGCGCATTTTAAAAAAAACTTTGACTGAAATCTAAAAAGATAAAAAAGTGCAAGATTAATGCCCTGCACAAAAAGTTCACCTTGCAAGAGCAAAGGTATTAAAACACTTGCAAGCTGGTAGTGAGTTTGAAAATTTGGTCTATTCTGATGACAACATTTTTAAGATTTAGCAATATGTAAACAAATAAAATAACTGTGCAGACTTAGAGCTCAAAGCAAAGGACAATTTAGACTAGCGATTGCTCTGCGAAAACAAGCGGCTGCATCAGTAATTGTTTGGGCCGCAGTAACTGCCACAGGGCGCTCACTACTTGTTTTCAAAGGTAGGTCAAAAAATCTACCATAAAAATTTTTAAATGATATATTGCTACCTTGGACACGTAAACGTTTCGGAAGAAACTGTTGGACGTTTCGACTAGACTCGTCACCATCATATGAATCTCGTGAATGCCAATGGTCTTCACAAAGAAAAGTTCACGGCCCCATTTTTTCACAACAACTGCCACCAGTTTGCCCGGACTAAAACCCAGTAGGTTTTTCCAAGCGTTCCAAGACAGATTCGATGACATTATCCGCGCTGAAGGTGGCTACATCGAACACTGTTTTTACGATATTCTGAAGTTTTTAAATATAATGAACCAAAAAAAAAATCAAAATTGGCTTTGTAACATTTCGAGTGTCGGCCCCTGTATTTAAGTTTGTACCGAATAACAACTACAACATGTTCCATTACGGAATACATTTTGAAAATATTATTAGAAATGGTAAATTTCTCAAATTAATTGGAAGCCTGCCCAGCTTTTGGTAACCAAAGATCATTTTTCATGCATGGACAAGGACAAACGCAGAAAAGACCTTTTTGCATTATATCTGGAGATATTGAAAATATAAATTATCAATTTCCCGCACAAGTTTATAAAATGAAGTAGTAGACGAAAATTATAAATGTGGTCTAAACGTAAATGTTACAAATTTTGTCGTGTAACTGGGAAGATGACCATTGCGGTGTAGTTCTAAGATGAAGTTTTGCTAAAAAGTATTTCAATGCTATAATTGGCATGAATATGTAATGCCGCATACGCCAAACTCATCCGTATGTATCACATTGTGTCAATATGGTTATTAAAAGTCTGCTAATATCCAATATAAAAACATTTTATTTCCTTAATAATTTCATTTTTAACTTCTTAAATTAAATATTCAATTAATTCTCTGAATAGAATGACATATAGGTTTGGATTTACTTTAATTAACATTTATATGTATGTGATCGACCATAGCGCGATGGATAGTCCCAGCGACTGTTGTTCGTGCAATTACTGTTTCGAGCCCCGATAAAGCCACCTATATTTCTTTGAGCGGTGGTCACATCTATGAGCTGAAGAAGCTTTCGAGCAATCGACAGGTTTAATAAAAAAGCTTTTCAAACTAACGTTTGAAATCGTCTCCAAAAAAACTTAAAAAAAAGAAACACCATTCGTACAAAGCGTGCTAATGCATTTATTTCTTAATTATTCAGTAACACATTGAAAAAAAGTGATGTAACATTCTTTTTTTCATGTCCTACCGTCGACATTCCTTCAATTTATAGATTTGCTGATGCAGTCATTGGTCGCACTGCCTATAACTGAGATTTCCGAAAAGAATTTGTTATATTTTTGTATAGTCGTCTCGACAGTCGCACTTGTCATTTATTCAGGGAAGAGAAAACATGCGGTGATGAGCAAATGACTGTTGCAGTCGTCGAGAGTTTTCATGGTAAAACTGTGATCATAAAATGTGATCATTTTCCTTTCTAAACATACGACTGACGTTCAATTTCATATGACATTCATAAACAATTGAAAAATGTGTTTCTAAACACAGTCGTCAATTTGAAAGTGAGCGGCGACATGTTAAACGTTTTAGAAAATTAAAATATATAAAGATTGTTGTTTTTTAATTGTTGAATTTTGAATAAAATACCATTTTCCCAATTCATAGATTAGGCAATAGGGCGAAAATGCCACAGACGTAGATGTCAACTCCAAAGGTAAAAAATCGTCAACATTTTGCTAAAATATCTGAAAATCGTCACTGTATTTTGTTATAAATTGTTAAAAATATCGTCAATTCTTGATTTCGAGCTTTCCATAGTAGGAAGTAATAAAGTTGGAAGGAAAAATATATCTGAAAAATATAGCGAAACCGAAACAGATTTATGAATATCATAAGGCTCATATATTTTTTTGCTATTTTCTAATTACTCAGAAAATCTTAAATAAAATTCAAAATTTTCTTTAAGTATCGCAAGTTTGCTGCAAATAGCTTTTTATTGCATAGGACCAAGAGAATCCCGGCAAACAAAAAAGCCCTTTTTCAGTACATCATAGCATGTACCACTGACGTTTAAATTAGAAATGGCATGTGAAATATCAATGCACAAAATTGAAGATATTTTATATTTTCTTTCCAAGTCCTTAAACGCTTAAGTTCTGCATATAACACATTCACATTTTAGAGAGAGTTCTTAGAAGTTTTGAAAGAAACACTACCTTACAAACATTGAATGCAAACGCAATTCAACCTTACAATTCTTATATTCTGGCTTAGTAAAACCCAAAAATAGTCTAGTAATGATCTTTCTCAAAGAATATTAAAAAAAAGTACACATTTAGTGAAACATTCTTGGACAACATTTTTATTAATGAGTAATATTTAAAGTAAATTAAATATACTTAATATTAAAAGAAAATTTCAAAAACAAAACAGCTGTTGTTTCTTACAAAAATCTAATCTAATTTAATGTTTGGGGGAGCTCAGTGCATGCAACTGAAGTAATTTTATGAAAAAGGTTTACAAAATATTGCCAATGACAATTTTGAGTAATTTTGCACTATTTTATGAGGCAAAGTTATCAATCGTCAAATTGTCAAACTGGCAGACTTGTCACAGATTATTGTAAATTACAAATGCGATTATTGGTTTTTGAAATCTATATCCCATCGAATACTGTACAACGTCCACTTTTCCGAATTGCCATTTGCTACGATTTATCTTGTTTACAAAGCCAAAGTCCACCTGAACATGAATGAAGTCATCTACGTCGTCTCCCCCATCGCCAAATGACGACGTCACGCTGCAAGCTACGAGGTGAAAATTACTTGCAAACAGACGCTACTGTAGGCTTAGCAAACGGTTTAATGAAATGAATGAATGAAATCATTAACAAAAACCAGGCATTTTTGACGAAAGTAAAAAGTACATGGTGGGTGTACTTAAAATTTACATGAAGGTACATACGAAAATTAAAACATAAAAATAAATGCTGGTTATGTCGGTTTAACTGCATATTGCTCATGAGGAATGAATTAACTGGAATTTCTCAATGATGGTTTATATTTAAAACATTTGTCCTGCAGTTGTCGTTTATAAAACGGACAGCAAAAACTAGTCTGTAACACATTACAAGATCTGTTGTAACAATATTCAATCGGACTTTGTGCAAACAGACTATTCACAGCGAATTTGGAGCTAATTCACTCAGCTGGAGACTAAGCTTTCGTCTTCGATTTTTGCATCAGACATAAACCCTCCAATAGCTTCAAAAATTTCCGTGAATAGTTTTTCCAAACTCAAAGAACTATTGTGAATCTTTACTCACCAATATCTATCTGTGCACGCTGATATTATGTAAATTCCGTTTGCTAGATGTGAATTCCGGCAAATCTGTTTCAAATAAGGATCGTTGAAAAGCTGATTATGTGAATCTCAGATTTGCTTTTCTTGTGTACTTTTACAACTCTGCTGTAGGTTGAATTTCAGATTTCGTATACGGATGTATACTATTTGAATATGTATTCGAATAACACTGCACAAAAACAAATGTAAACAAAAAAAAAAAAAAAACGGGTACTTGTGTAGTGTAGTGTTCGTTCAAGAGAATTTTAGCAATGAGCACTATTGAATAATCTTAACGTTTCGCTGAATTTTTTTTCATCCACCGGATGTATGTATAACCAGTAAAAACGTTTCAGTCGTATGGGCTGACTTACATATATCTTCTCCTAAAAGTCCTCCGAATTTTGCTAAAACGTGCAATTTATATATGTGACGCCCTAAGAGTTGATTTTCATTTACAGAATTAAGTTTATCTGATGTACGATAAATTATTGTACTGAATTTATTGAAATTGAAAATTGTCTTATATTAGATAAATTATATGGAAGTTGCCAAGTTTTACTTAGCGTTAAAATTCAGTACATTTGACAGAAATTTAAGTAACTGCAGTTTACGAATTAGGGATTACAGGGGAAAATACATTTCCATAAATCCGTCATTTTGTATGGGAGATACCATTTTCATTCCCAGAATCTAGTTCTCCAAGCGCATGCCTGCCAAATTTAACTGAAATCGGTACAATTGTTTGAAAGATAAAGCAGTTATATGGGTGATTTTTTATTCGTAGTTTTTTTTTTTTTTTTAAATCGAATAAAACACTCAAATTTACATCACATATTAAAATGTTTTATCGGAATCGATAAACTGGTCTTTGTCATTTAATTTTTAAAGATAATTTCATGTAAATGTTGTCCACGGCTCCGCCGCAAGATGTCCATTCGGAAGGTCCTATTTTTCGTCACTTTTTCGAGCATTTCGTTCCTGTTGTGTTATCCTGTAAGGCTTCAATAGTGTTCGGCTTGTTCACATAGACTAACGACTTGACATAACCCCACAAGAAATAATTAAGAGGGCCAACTTACAGAGCCAAATCAAGAGATAAATTGCTCACCAAATTCATCCCTCAACATGTCCACTGTTTCACGAGCAGTGTGGCATGTTGCACCGTCCTGATGAAACCACATGTCAACCAAGTTCAATTCAGTCAATTGGGGCAAAAAAAAAATTCCTTGAGGTTGAGTAACACATGCCCGATCGCTGAGAACGGCGACGAATTGACATTTCACGATCGTCATTAACACTGGTCGCTACGGCTGCAATATTTTCTTCGGTACGCACTCTACGCATGCGGTCGATAGTTTTATGCCCACCAAAAAGTAAATTTGGTGCAAAATTTGGAGATAACAGCACGAATTGTTGATTCAGCAGGTCGATTATGATGACCATAAAATGATCGTATCAAACGATGCACATTTGTCACAGAGCACGAATTTTGATAATAAATTTCAAAGATTTGCGATCGTTGCTTGTTTGTTAGTCTTTCCATGACGAAATGCAAGAGTATACTGTACACTTTTTACTTTGACAGATGACGTTTGGACGCCATTACCAACCAGTGCTGCCAACTTGAAAAACTTAAATCTTAAAAAATCACCCTATATTAAATTCAGTCAAACTTGGTACTGTTAATTTGACACAATTAAAAATACTTTTGTTAAATCGGTCATTTGTGTAAAAGATACCAGAAGAAGAGTAGTTACTTGGTCGATTTTCTCGAGTTTTACTTAGAATTATAAATCAAAACAATCAACAAAGATTGCATTTCGGAAAGTCGTCCAGTTTATATGGGAGACATCAGAAGGGCGTAGCAAGGCGTTTCATTTTCATAATTATGAAACACTCAAAATGCGCCAAATTTGGCTAAATTTACTGCTATTATTTAAAAGGTATTAATATAAGGGTTAAATCGGTAATTTATATGGGAGATATGTGGTTAATTGTATGAGTTAGGGGAAACAAAATGCATTTTGAAAAATGGGTCAATTTATATGGCAGATACTAGAAGTGGTGTATTGAGAACGGCTACGATCTAACAAAATATTAAGCTGTGTCAAGCTTCAAAATATTTCATAAAGATTTACAATAATTATCATATATCTATCAGTCAGCCAGGCAGGCAAACATCGCCCAACCGTCTTAAAAAGTCGTGAAGCACGGTTGGTCAAAAGATAGTTGGTGCTTTAAAATCTACCATCTAGGTATTATATTTCTTTCGTATCAAATTACACAAACTGACAAAACCCAAAAGGGAACATTTTGAGTGTTTCTAAGGAGTGGCGTCTTTCACATAATGTCACGAAACTATTTAAAATCGCTAAAATATACGAGTACGTATAACTCAAAAAACGGGGCGTCCTTTCGCGAAAATATCATATTGTTTTGTCTAGGGCATACGGTGCCAAATTTGGTGAATACGGTGCTTGTTGAAATACTTTAGTTGAATCTTTAAAAATCCAGTTGCCCCCTTTCCCACTTGTCTAACACCTAACCCTGAGGAGTTTGACAATTTGTTTTAATTTTCAAAACTTCATATTTAAAAATCCTATGTCAGGTTTGGAGTGATACCACTGATATTGGAACATATTAAAACTGAAGAGTCAACCATTGCTTCACGATTTCAACGTATCAAAGAAAAATTTGATTAGGTTAAAAGAAGCCATAGATATTCACAATTTCCAATTAATAATTCTGCATTATTAAATTTCCCAAACACCTTGATATAGTTAATAAAGAAAGTTTTAATACTTTAAATTTATTAGATTTATAATATGTTTCTTGAATTTTTTTTCTACGAATATTGCATTATACAAAATCAATAAAACTGTATATTTCATATGTATCACAACAGATATGCAACGGAATACCAATTGCGTCGTCATATCGACTCCTTTCACAAGGGAGTCTATTTCCATATTTGTGACGTTTGTGGTAAAAAGTTCAAATGTAAAGATTCATTTAAAAAGCATTACCAAGGACACCAAGGAATTGTGGATCAAGCCGTCCAATGCTCCATATGCAAAGCTTGGCTCAAAAATGAGAACAGTTTGCGTTTACACCGTTTTATTCACGAAGAACACCTCAATGCGTGCGATACTTGCGGCAAGGTGTTCAAAACCCGTCATACGTTGCGTAGACATGTTGCGTATTGGCATGATTTGGATCGCAATCTACAGTGTACGATGTGCGATAAGGTATTTCGCCAGAAGCGAAATTTGGATGAACACATGGCTACCCATACCGGAATCCAGTTGTATGCATGCCCTCACTGTGGCAAAGAATCGAGATCGAAGTCGAATATGTATGTGCACGTGAAGCGGATGCATCCCAATGAATGGTGGAAATCTAAAATGGAACGTTTGAATTTAGATCCAAATACTGAGAATCCGGAGCTGCAGAAACATCAACAAATGAGCCAGGATGTATTGAATATGTATACAAATTTCCTAAGTAAATAAAATAATTCTTGTGTTGCATTTCCAATTTTTTGTTTAATACAGTATGTTTTTAATGTCTGTTTATGTTTGTTTATACTTGTTTATATATTTTCAACTCGATAAAATATTTTGTTTTATAGTAATTTAACCTTTATTCTGTAAATCATTTTTGCAGTTAATTAAAAAATAAAATTAATATATGTAGTTAATAATATTACTTAAAATGTGTGCTTTATTTCTTTGGATATTAGATGAAACAATACAATGATGCTGGTAAAGTATTTTAAACAAGGTTTCTTACAACTCTTAGATGCAGCGTTCTATTAATATGATTACTTGACCGTTCTGTATAATCGTAATACTCTGAAAAAAAATCTAAAATTTGTTGGGCATTTGGCTAGAAAAACTGTAGTTCTATTGGATTAATTTTTCTGAAATTTAGTCGAATTAAAGGCACACACACTGTCGGTCGATAAGGATATGGGCGGAAAAATGTTACTAAGGACTGCCAATGTGCTGATTTTTCACCATGCAACTTCATGGTCATAAAATGTAAAGCACTATATTTTTTGCTAGGAAGTTTTCCTTAAACACTGGTACTATGCCTATTTTTTCGGGACGAAACATCTTATAAAAACGGTCGTGAAATTGGAAGACAAATTTTTCACCAGAGACCACTAAAAAGATTTTGTTAGCCGACAATGCCAAACTTTTTTTTGCGGATTTCGGACACTGAAATCGAAATAATATATTTTTATATCATTTATATGTTCGATAATACATTTGTAAACCTGTGAAATGAAATTCATTGTTGGAAACCAATACAAAAAGTTGGCAACGCCGCTAAATTTTTTCACGGTCAAACAATGTCTCGTGGAATGTTTTCCTCGAGAAAATAATATAGTTCTCGGCTTTAATTTAAGTCTATTCACAACCTATTGATGCCATTTTTAAAAGTATTTATCAATTTTCGCAATAACTTCATAATTTGATCCAACACTTTTTACTTGGAGCTCCTTTGTCAGATTCGCAAACTACATACGAGTGACACGCCGAAAAATCACTTTTTCCTTTACAGATTTGTGGACGTTTTCTCGATTTTGACCTTCAAGCGGTCCAAAATGTATAATGTAATTTTGTCCATTTACTATTCTTCTCTTTTCAAATACAGAAGCCATAATCTCTTGTATTTTTGGTGGCTTTGCACGGCTTTTAATAGATTTTTTCTGCGATTCAGGAGTATAGCGATAGACCATTTTTCATTCATTCTCATATACAACGTATGCAAAAACTCTTCTTATTTCGTTTCAACCAAATCAAACCTAACCAAATGACGCCAAATTTTCATGAAAAATATTGATTATTTTGTCTTTTGATGTCTTAAGGATGTCGGCTACGTGTTGCAACTTCCCTTTCTGATTATCGAAAGTAATTTTCAGGCCTTTTGCAGACTGCGTTTTTTCTTGAGTACTCCGCTGAATTTCAGCAAATGTGTTCGCTAGACATTTCGTTAGGTGTGAGTTGATCCCACCAAATTCATAGCATGAATTTTTTTCCGTGAATATTCGGTTTGGTTGGCTACGTTATCCTCAGCCCCAGCTGGTCACGTTGTGTCTTTTTTGAATAATTAGAAATTGCTTGTTGAATCTTTTCTTGTTCTTACATTTAGTACGAATGTTCCTTCAATAATGATTTCAATTACACGTCTTTGTGCTATTTTAGTCTCCCATTACGTTCCTTCCTCAGCGTTTTTAAACTTTCGAAACCATTGAACACAACTTCTTTCACTTAAAGCAGTCTCGCCATACATTTCTATCAACGACGAGCCACTGCTGCGGATTTCTTCAAATTAAAAAATTTGACGCATATGACGTTTATTCGGTTTAAAAATCGACATTTTGCAAGACATCAATATAATATCCGGTTAATATGGCATCAGATTTCCTTCCTTTTGAACGATTCCCAATAACTTAAAATAATTAAAAATTATTTGTTGAGTATTTTCTTGTTCCTTAAATAGTTTCCAATTGCACGTCTTTGTGCCGTTCCTTGTCTGCAACGTCAAACTCTGAGTTTTTAAACTTTCGAAACCATTGACGACAACTTCTTTCACTTAAAGCAGCCTCGCCATACATTTCTACCAACAATGAGCCGCAGCTGCGGATTTTCTCAAATTAAAAAAGTTCCGCATATGACGTTTATACCAATTCGGTCTTTCGCAAACTCAGCGTTCTTAAACTTTCGAAACCATTCACGACAATTTCATTCACTTAAAGTAGCCTCGACATATATTTTTGCAAACGATGAGCTTCAGGTTTTTCAAATTAAAAAAAGTTCCACATATAACGTTTAGTCGGCTAAAAAATCATCATTTTCGCACAGAAACGAATATAATATTATTAATAATATTATAATGCTGATAAAAAAAATTGGCAAAATTTCACGGTTATGGTATTGCCAGGAATCCAACCTTCCTACCTGGCATTTTACATCTGCTAACACTTATTTATGCTCTCAATACCACGACGAGTTATGTATGTTGGAACTCGAATAATCCTCTATAGAAATACACTTCGAAAAATTCGAAGTAGGCTGCTTCTAAGCCCTCAATATTTATTGTGTCATGTCATTAAATTCAACTTCATATTTGAGTAAACATTGTGAGTTTCCTACGAAAAGTTTTATACGAGTAAAGAATATGTACAGAAATAACATTTTTGCACGACGGTGTATAAAATTATCCTCATGATTTTAGTTTCCTTATTTAAAAAAAAAAAAAATACAATATTTCGTTGCAATTTAATGTAGTCTAGTTCGTGCCTATGCTTTTTCCAATGTATTTACATAACACTTTTGTTTCTCTTCAATTAAATTCCACCTAGATGTGCAACTATATATCGTTTGCGTAGTCACATCGAATCCGTGCACAATAATGTTTACCATCACATCTGTGATATTTGTGGGAAAAAATTTAAATCGAAAACTGCTTTTCAAAAGCATTACGACGAGCATCAGGGCATTGTGGAACCAGCAGCACAATGCTCCATTTGCGGCGCTTGGCTGAAAAACCAATACAGCCTGAAGGTCCATCTGACCATACACGAGGACACGCAATTCCCCTGTGACGTATGTGGCAAAATGTTCAACACCAAGAAGAATCTAAGTCGACACAAAGGATATTGGCATCGATTGGAAAAGAACTTAAAGTGTAGTTACTGTGATAAAATATTTCGTGAAAAACGAAATCTGGAGGAACATATGGCCACACATACGGAGACCCACCTATATACGTGTCCTCATTGTGGTAAAGAATCCCGCTCAAAATCGAATATGTATGTTCATGTGAAACGTCAGCACCCGGACGAATGGTGGCAATCGAGGCAAGAGAGATATAACAATAAGCCAAAAGAGGATCAACAGCAAGAGCAGCAGCAGCAACTGAATACTGAAGAATCGATGAGAGAAGTTAAAGAATCATGAAAATGAATTTATTTTTACTTATTATGGCGATTGTACAATTACAAAATTTACTGTTAGTTTAGTTAACGTTCAAATGTATTATTATTAAAAATGTTCAATTTCGTAATACATACGGATTTCTATATAAAATTTGCTTATGCATATTTGGAATTTATTTAAGCTATCAATTAAAATTACGGTACGAAATGTAATTGGGAAATTTTTTAATGATTGAATTATCGTTATAACTTGTAGTGCGTCGTACTACAGGATGTCCGTCGGAAAGGTATACCTTACTACTTTGTTTTGCCGCCATTTTGGTAAATATTAGTCTTGAGAGTTCATATTTAGCAAATTTATTATGGAAAAATATTCGATAAGCCAACGTGTTTTAGTCGTTAAAACGTTTTATCAAAATCAATCATCGATTACTGTGACGATGAGAAAGTTACGTGAAATTTTTGGCAGAAACAACGTGCCAACACAACGCACTATTTATCGCATAGTGAATGATTTCGAAGAAAGAGGGTCGGTACCTGATAGGGCCAAGCATGAACCACAACGTACTGCAAGATCGGCTGAAAACATTACTGCTGCTCAGGAAAGTGTTCAAAATAATCCATCAACCTCAATTCGACGCCGTGCTCAGGAGCTTGGCCTTCAAAGAACAACTTTGGCACAATTTTGCACGAGGATTTGCACTTATTTCCATTTAAAATTCAGTTGACACAAGAGCTTCTTTCACAAGATCATTTACGCCGTCGTACATAAGCCAATAGGATGTTACGGCTCGCCCATGACAACCCCGATTTTCATTAAAAAAATCATAATGAGTGACGAAGCACATTTTCATTTGAATGGATATATGAATAAACAGAATGGTCGGTTCTGGGTAATGGAAAACCCTCAAATTATTCATCAGTCACCTTTGCATCCATTAAAAGCGACAGTCTGGTGTGCAATTTGGTCGGGAAGAATCATTAAACCTTAGTTCTTTGAAACTGAAAACGGCATAACGGATTACAATGGAATTACTGCGAGACCTCTTTCCACAACAATTTATTTCAAGAAATGGTGATGTTGATTGGTCTCCACGGTCGCCTGATTTGACTTCTCCAGACTTCTTTTTGCGGGGATATCTGAAAAGCAAGGTTTATGCAAACAAACCAGAAACGCTTGAGCAACTCAAACAAAATATTCGTGATGAAATTAATGAAATACCGCGTGAAATGTGTGAGAATGTAATGAAAAATGTGCTCAAAAGGGCTCGCATTTGTGAGGCTAACAGAGACGGATATTTATCTGATATTGTATTCCATACATAATTGCCGACATTAAATAAAACATTTATCAATATAAGATCCATTCTCTTTCACTTACACAAAAATTATAAACAAACAAAGTAGTATTCCTTCCCGACGGACACCCTGTACTTCGTTCATTGGCCAAAATAAAAAAAAAAAAATAAAATAAAATAAAAATAAAGGAACAGTAAATAAGTAAACAATCACAAAGTGGGGCAGGCTTCGTAACTCCGACCGGGACGGAGCTTATATACCCACCACTGTTGCCAGAACTTGATAACAAAAAAGACAAAGCTTTCGCGAAAAAAAAGGTAAAACAAGCTTTAAAAATCAAGAAAAAAGTTACATTAATTTTAAAAAATTTGATATAGTTTGAACAAAGGTATTTATACACATTTTTTAAGTCATAAAAATAACAAGAATTATATTCATATTCATTTCGAATAACAAAAAGTAATATATTTTCTACCTATCAAAACAAAAGTAATATTCTGTCTGAATTATTACTAAAATCTGTAGTAAATAATGATGAAAGCTGTATTCAACAGCCTAGTCCACGTTTGACTCAGTGAGTTGAGTTTTTTCTGTGTTTATTACACATTAGTATGAACCTTCTTAAGTGGTTTTATTCAGGAGAATATAGGAAATGTTAAAATTTTTCTAAAACTGTTGAGTTTTTTTACAAATCTGTCATCAACATGAAATTTAGATGAATTTCCTTCAATGTGTATGCACACCATCAAACAGTGAAAAGTATCGGTTTACTTAGCACAACAAATAAAAAATTCAAATAAGAAATGGTCGTTTTTTCTGATAAATATATTTCATCAAACATTATAAAATTGTTTCCAGAAGTGTAATCTATAAAAATGCTTACCTAAACTGAATCTGATTTTGCTTTAAAATATTCATCAACAAAACAGATATTGTGTGAATGTGCTTTTCTTTCTATTGTCGATATTTCATTACCGAATACATCAAATTTTCTTTAATTTTTACCCAATAGGGAAGACCCAAGTACAACAGGTGTAAACAAAACCTGATTATTTAATTAGGTTTTCTGCAATTGGGTCTTAGTACCTTTTTTCAAGGCACTAAAAGTGCGTATTTTTTGATTTTTTAATATATTTTTCTTCGTTTCCTATCAAAATTCTTTTATAGTTCGTATAGAAAGAAGCCTTGAAATATTCATTTTTCTGCACAAAAATTTCAATTTTTTAAAAATTCTGTTGCAATAATTTATAGTTTTTCTACTTCGTATATAATTCTCCAAACTATTTCACAGAAAAATAAAAAAGTTTTTGACCTATCTCTAAGCACTATGGCTCGAAAACTGAGTTCTGAATCTGGGATTCTTTAATTTCACTACAGAGCCATTTTTTTAACTTCGCAAAATTTTTTCGTAGTTACATCGTTTTCCTTTAAGTTGAGTGCTACTGCTACTTTTAGTAGAATTATTATTTGACTTTCTTTATACAAAAATATATTTTAATAAGATACTTAGCCAAATAAAGTAAAAATAGAACTAAAAAATGTATGAAAAAACCAGGAAAAAGCTTAAAGCTAAATTCAATTTTTACCCGCTGAACAGATTGAAAAAGCTAAATCCATCGGAAAATAAGCTAAGTTGTCTAAACTGATGCGACTCATAGCATCGAGGGCAATGTAATTGACTCAGATAAGTGTAGCTGTCTAAAAAGCTTCTTCCCATACATTATATATTGACTTATCTTACGCTTCCCGTGGTGTAAAGCATTGTTTTCGTATTTTTCAATAACTAAGCCCACAAAAGGCGGTCCGTTACGAATACATATGTATTGAAGCGAATATCAGTTATCACCTTTAATTTGCTTTTAATGAAGGAATAAATGCTATAAATTTTAGAAAAATTCGCAAAAGAAAAAAGTAATTTTCAAATGTTTGATTTAGTCCTCGTATGAGGAAGTTTTTACCAACTGGACCAATTTGTCCCAATCATAGACAGCGACTTATCATTAGATAAGTGGGCGTGTCAAAAACGCCCATTACTCATAATTGGTAAATTGTCTCCGACCGATTTTCCAGCGAAAATTCGTATACTATTATTGTAGTGTTTTTCAGCAATCACGTTGGCAATTAATGTGGTCCCTAAAAATAAATATTTTTTTTATATTTTAACGAATAAACGATAATATTAAAAAAAAAAATCAATTTTATTTAGGGGTGACTTCAGTCCCTATATGAATATGGCATATGATTACATCAAATTTCAGGTCGCCAGTTGCAATCTTTATCATGTTTTCAACAGACGCGCGGGCGGACGAACGCACGGACGGATTGACATGCTTAGATGGTTACAACGTTTGATCAAGGATGTAATCCAGGAAAATGTTCAAGAAAAAACAGAAATACGAACCTACTTTCGACAGGTCGGATGCGGCCAATTTATTGAAGCCTATGACTTAGTTTGGTTTTGCCCTGAAGCTGATACCTTTCTATGGACTGTCACAAGAAGTCCTCAGTAAAAATAAGCAATGATAGTGCCAGACTATTGAGTCATCTTTTCAATGTAAGGAGTAAAACTTTAGCAGAACTCATATGTCAGAGGCATATGTTGATAATACTCGCATCATAGGCCGAAAGATGTCATTACAGTCTTTTCATGAAACGAAGGCAAAACCAAGTTGTTTGTTTCACAAAACAAAGGATTTTACAATTTTATATTTTTTAGAGTATGAAAAATTTTTTTTAAATTATTGTGCACATATACAGGAAATATATCATGTTTTCAAATTCTTTTAGTTTGTTTTCGACTTATTTTCATGTATGAAGATACATAGGAATATTATTCTTAACATTAACGACATAATACTGTATCTAAACCAACGGATTTTGATATGAGAAATTTTTCGAAAACATTTTAGTGGAAAAAAATGCGAAATTTTTTAATAATTAGTTTTATTATTCCGTGTAAATCAGTAACACAGTCACGTTATTTGATTTAAGGAATTGGAAAGTGAATGAATACACACATTTACATCGCTTCTTTTAGACATTGATTGATTTTTGTTTGGACTAGTTTTCTGTGAAAACAGCAGCAATAACTATGTTGATGTTGATTCCGGAAGTTGCTTTGAGAATTTTGTATAATACTAGACTTAACGATTACTGGACTGGACACATCCAGATAGACGTAGGGGCTTTTAGATTTAGATCAGCCTAAGTGACACACCCTGTATTACAACATATACAATTATTACATTAATAGTTTGGAAGTTCTATATTTATATCCACTTACGATTACAATTTTTGGCACATGAAAAAGTGGCACACAAACGAAAATTAAGATGATTTGTAGTAAAACCGTGTACTTCGTTTTCGATTTCGTATTTTTTTCGAGTCTTTTTAAGAATTTTAAAAGGTCCTTAAATTTTCAGCAATGGTTTTAAGTACAAGTAAGTTTTTAGTTCTTTACGGATTTTTCCTCTTCGATTTCAACATAAACACAACGATTCGAAATGTTTAATATTTAATTTTCGAATAGATGAA
Organism: Philornis downsi; assembly: GCA_019455685.1. Classification (NCBI taxonomy): domain Eukaryota; kingdom Metazoa; phylum Arthropoda; class Insecta; order Diptera; family Muscidae; genus Philornis; species Philornis downsi. The sequence continues at coordinate 1,162,050 of JAHXMU010000617.1, forward strand.
ATTTGTTACGATTCAGCCAAAAACAAAAACATTGCTCTACATAGGTAGATTTTAGTGCATGGGGGAAACACTAAAAGAGATAGGGAAATGTATCCCAGATTCACAAGTTACATTATGCTACACAAAATATTAAACCCTACTTGATTTTAGGCTTATGGATCCTATGAATTCTAAATTATTAACCGCAAAACAATGCTTAAACGAGATATTTTATACGATAAAAACAATACTGTAACGTTTGAGGTTATTTGTGCTCAAGGGATACACTATCATGAAATATAACGATTGGCCAAATTTTAGACGAATCGGACATACAAATTCTATGTTACGGACTTAAATGTAAGTTTTGTCAAATCTACCATTTTCTATGGGAGATATCAAAACGGGCAAGATGAATTCATCCAGCCGTAGCCCTAAACAGGGTGCAGAAAAAAATTATAGCGTGCAAAGTTTTACTGTCGTAGATGTGGCAGAAGTAATATTTTTTGAGGTCATTATATGGGCTAACAGAATGGCTATTCCGTTTTTATTTTCACAAGTTATAGTAACCGGTGACCGACCGTGGCGCGACGATTATTACACGCAACTATCGTTCGCATGATTCCGGGTTAAATCTGACATACAGCCACGTAGCAATTGAGCGGCTTTCACCTCGATGTGTCTGACGAACACTTCATGTGTGACGTTCGAAATCATCGTTAAATTGTAGGTCCTGTTGGGTGGGTCTAAAAATTCAATGCGGCGTTTGAGAAGCTTTTCCATATCTCATCCATGGAGTGTGGGAGAATTTATTTTACATTAATTGGTGCAAATTATTTCGGTTAGATAAATTTCACGTAATTCCAGTATATCAAACAGCAATTCCAAGGAGTGTGGAGATTTGAGCATTTACAGTTCCAAGCCACAGCTTGAAAAAATATTGCCGTTGGCATAACTTTGTTGACTTTCATGCCAACCAGTTGCCCAGTCAGCCAGGCGACAGACAGGTAGTCGAATATGTCTAAATCGTATTAAAAAGTCCTGAAATGGATTTATCCTTAAAATACCTACAGACCAACTCATCCACTCACATACGCTTGCACTTTTTGCCGCATTAAATGATATATACCCTCAACCTTTTAGGTGAGACTACAAAAAAAATAATTCAACGTCCTTTGTAAAGTTAATTTCTTTAACGACCACGGCATAAAAAACTGAACTCGCAGTTTTACTACAAATCCTACATAACTACATAACAAATGTCGCAGATAAAGTTGGATTATACTGAAAATTGTTATCTTAAGCTAATTAGTTTTTAATTAATTCATTAATATTCATTCAATTTTGATTTGTTGTCTTGCTTCGCTGCAGATATGAAACTGAACACCAACTGCACCGTCATCTCGCTTCGTTCCACCGAAATGCACCGCAACATGTCTGTGACATTTGTGGTAAACATTTCAAGGGAAAAGAGGCATTCAAAAGGCATTATCAAGTGCACCAGGGCATTGTTGAACCGGCCGTTCAATGTTCAATATGCAAGAGATGGCTAAAGAACCAGCACAGCTTGCGCATTCATCGTTTCCAGCATGAGGAACATCCACGACCCTGTAATATATGCGGGAAAATATTCGCAACTCGACGAAGTTTGAGCAAGCACATAAAGTATTGGCACGAATTGGAAAAAAATCTTCAGTGTAATTTTTGTGATAAGTCATTTCGTGAGAAACGCAATTTGGACGAACACATGGCCATACACACGGGCGTACAGTTGTATAATTGTCCACATTGTAATAAAGAGTCACGTTCGCGATCGAATATGTATGTGCACATAAAACGTCAGCATCCCGATGAATGGTGGAAATCGAAAATAGAACGTTTGAATTTAGATCCTAGTACAAAAAATCCAGAACTGGTCCAGCAGCAACAACATCATAATCAATTGTGTCAGCAACAAGAAGACCAGATGCAGAAATCGTTTGTGTAACAATAAGTCTAAGAACACAATTCCTTGGTAATGCACTAAAAGGGGCATTGTATAGAATTGCTTTTGTACGGATCATAATACTGGTGATTAAGTAGTTCGGGTATAATTAGAATAATCTAGATTTTTGTAGAGTTAACGTATTCATACATTCCCATCAGGTAATAATTTTGGAAATAAAAAGATAGAAATTTCACAAATATTTTGTAAAAATAACTAGTAAGGTTAAGATTAACATCTTTCTGATCTGAACGTCCTCAAACCGAAACCACATGCCTTCATTTAATTTTCGAAAGATTGTCAGAATAGTTCGTAGATTTTAACTAGGACAAAAGTTTATATTTGTTATGTGCCACCCGTAGGAATAACTTCGAAATGCTTGGGTTTTCTGCACTTCTTCTCCAGTTTTCACAACGTTCCACAAGCCTAGTCCGCTGTTGAAACCTTTACATGATGGAGCATTTTGGCTTATTTTCATAATATTAATATGATATTTTGATATGCTAGACCAGATTGATGTCGGCTCATACAATCCATATTTCATGCAATCTCATTACTCTCTGTTAACAGTATTGTCAGAACTAATACATTCGCTTGTGTCATAAACCAGGATTCTGTTCCGTACAACAAGGTAAATAGTCTAGTATAGAATTTGCTGTCAATAAGTGACAATACTTCATTCTCTTTCATGTACTTCTCAGATATACCATGAATAACGACCAACACCATTAGAAGGATTATTATGTTTGCTTAGCTCCTACGGGCGCCAACCTATATTGTCGGTTAGAATAGTTTCACATTATTATGCGTTATAAATTACAAATTTTCATGCTTATTGATTGATGTCTCGGGTGTCATTAGGCAGGTTCGCCACCAAGTAGATGTACGACCGCCAATAAACTGCAGCAACCGCGGTTACGTCAAGCCTCAAATAAAAGAAAATTGTATCTCCTTTCAACACCCTAACTTCCATTATAGAGTGAAGAAATATATCAAGAGAATTTTAGTCTCTCTGGATAAAAATAATGCAGATAATGGTAGGCGGATAAAAATTTCCAATTCGGAATGGTGAGTAAAATGAAAATGTCGTGATTGTAATATAATTACTTGCAAATATGTTTATTCGCAGCCAAAGCTATGGCAAGAAATTAATAATGACAGATAAATAGCAAATGGTAACGAATAACTGGCTGCAATGGGAGCAATCTGACATTTCCTCTACAGACAAGAATTCATACAGATACATTATTTGGATGGGAAAAATCTTCCGCCAAGGGAATACGTGAATAATCGAAAATTACAATACCATTGCCGCTCTCAAATCATATCAATTACTCTCAGAATGATGTAAATGCCACTCAATTTGGATACAATTTGCTCTCGAAGGACATTGTTGCCATGGTTGTTGAATGCCAGTCGATGTGAAATGATGGGATAGCGGAGGTGGGGTAAGTTGCAATTGTATTCGGAATTGCAAATTAATAAGTAATATTGACGTAATTTCTTAACATATTTTTACATTGGAAATTCGCTTAATGAGGCCACACTCCTCAAAGACATTATTGTTAATTGAAAAGGATTGTTAGGAAAAAATTTAAATTTCACTCAAAATTTGAGAACAATTTTTAACGGGATATCGATTTCAAACCCCTCTATAACCAATTATCCGCCTGATTTTTATCTAGAGAAAACTGCTTCGTCTGTACGATATGTTCTCCTTTGTTTGTTTCCTCTCTTTCTCCTTTTTATCCGATTTGAAAGAAATGATTTAGAAAATGAGTGAAATCAATCATAGCAAATGATTTCTCTATGCTGTCGATTTATGAAAATGTCACACACACACAATGGTATTAATAATAATGATGTTATCTAAACATCACATTCGTACCTCATAAGTGTGGCAGGTCAAATGATGCGTTCTTTTACTGGAATTTGTACTTTTTTCACTCCGTTCCACTTGTCGTTGATAATCGATGTACTTTATCAAGGTTTATACACCTACTAATGCGTTTTAAGCAGAGTGCTGTCATGGAATGAAGCTGGAAATAAGATCCCATCTGTTTGAATTCCAGGCAATGGAACCGAAACTATATACATATTATTTTGGTTTTAAGTACGCGATCGCAACATTCTATTTAACATTTTATTCGTCGGCAAATAGGGTTTAATTTGGCAAATTCTAAAAATAATCAAAATATCGGTCTTTTTCTGAGATTTAGAATTCAGAAAAGGAATAATTGAAGCTCTTTTTTAAATTCCACAAATTGGAACCAGGTCCGTTTTTCGTTAAGGAACTAAACAAAATCGTTTATACATATGTATATTGCGAACCAAAACTATACTTGCGTTTCGGGTTCTTGAAACAAAATATATAAGGTATTTATTATCAGCATTTATGCAGTCTTTTTTGCATGATATTAAAGGCTTTATTTAGTATGGTTAGAATGATTTAATTTAATCCAACATGTACCGATTTATTCGATTAGATTTTGCCATTTTGAAAGTGGGGAAGGCTAGGTCCGGGCTATAAGGCGGGTGCTTAAGGGCCCTCCAAACAAACTCACAGAGCTTCAGGCGATTCACTAACACTGTTCGACCGGATGGTATCCTGATGGCCAAAGCTAGGCGATTGCTTCCTTCTAACCGTCAATCCTAGCTTGATCAGTGTTTTCGGCGCGATTTGACCACGACCGTTTGCGTTTAACATTGCGATTCAGAGCGATTTACGGATGGAAATTCGTTTCATAAAGTTTTTTTTTTTTACGTTTGCTTTATTTAAGCAGTTCCAAAAATGGTGGTTCAACGTTTAAGTCCTGGATAATCGAAACAATGCCCACATGACGGAAGGACTTGACAACTTCCATAATTTTATTGACATTTTCGGCAAAATTAGTCGAACTATTCACATTTTAGTCCAAAATTTGTAAAATATGTCGAATTTTTTTCTTTGTTGGTGCCCATTTTTGACGCAGGCAACAAAAATATTGACTCAACTTGTTGTTTTTCGAGTATAACCCAATCGCGATTATACAACGCGAGAAACATATTACTAAATCCGTCTATTAGAAAAGTAATGGGATCATTGTACCTTCCAAGTGGCATTTTAGATGCATTGGAATAAAAATCCCAACATACTTACAAGTGAATTTATGATTTATGCGCTTCTTTCGTTAATTAACATCCCACATTCCTGTAGCATTTTTCAAGAAGAATGAAGAAATGAATTTTAGTTTCAATAGAAGGTAATAATTAAAATTCCCTCTTTATTAGCAGTTAGCAACGATTGGATGTGAATCAGAATTAAGTTTTCGATGTATTTTTAAGTAAAGTTATAACATCATAAACGAAATTAAACTGAATGTTCGTTCTGGTTTGAGATGTTTCTGTAATTAGTTGGTATGTCATATTTTTCTACGAGAAATACAACATTTCTATGCAGATATATGACACTGTGGGTGGCTCTGGCCCGGTCAATAGCGTTTATCTTAATTCACTTCAAAATATAATCAAGTATGAAATTGACAATGTACACAAAAATCCATAGCGAAATAAACAAAAGTCTGCAATCAGAACAAATTTCCATTCATCCCATGAGTGTGATATGGAAGAGAACTTCCCATACTCAGAAGGCTCACACCCATTTCTATCCAAAAGTTAGTGTGAGGTTGAGATTTGTCGACAACTCAACGGCTCGAGGTATTCGTCCGCACTTTGAGTTAACCGTCCGTCATTGTAAGACGGAAGGTTGTGTCGGGGTTCGAAAACACGACAATACGCATAATAGTGGAGCTACAGATGTCACGAATATCTTCAGTCACTAAGTGAAAAATGCAAAAAATAAATAAAATATTAAAATAAATACATTTTTTTATACATATAAAGTTTTGTTTTGCTTCTTCTAAAACTGTGTTTTATTTCCATTACAGTTACATACATACATTGATAGAACATTATACTAAAACAACTAAGAATTGTAAAACAATTCAAATATCTTGAGTATATTAATTTTACAGAACGATTTTCTCTACTGCCAAAAATGTATTGGTATACGCAGAAAACATAGGCTACACCTTGTTTCTACTATACCTAGCGTATGTTTGAAGAAATTGACGCTGTTTCTTCCACATGCTTTGCACTTAGTAAATATACTTTAAAAAAATTTAAGACATTTTTAAAATGTGTGCGAAAAACGAGAATGACGTTAAAATTATTTTAAAATTAATAAAATCAAATGTATGAAAATCGTCCAAAATGTTTCATTTTATACCATTTTTTACATTGTACTTGACGTGTGGGTAGGGTATGTGATTCTTTGAGACATTTAGAAGTACTCAAAAATTGTTACTACTCAACCTTGACCATTGTAAGAATCTAGTTTCGGTACCGAAAACACAAATGCTAAACAACCAAACCGTATTAAAGAGCCGTGCTGTAAAATCGCTGTGCCTTCCCAGGCACCTTTGATCATGGGTGTACCATCATAAGGAGAGCATCTGCAATCAGGTTTGGGCGGTGGAGCCATCCTAGAAAAGGAAAAACACAAATAAAATTTAGTATATTTGAAGACAAAATTTTGTGCAATCAAATTTTTATAATCAATTCTTCTACTAAAAATTACACATTCTAATGCAATTCGTTCGCCAACGATTTAAAATCGAATTTTGAAATGAAGTATTCTCAAAATGCAACTACAGTTTCTTCTATAACTGTTGTTCCTAAAGCAGCTTGAAGGAAACTGAGTTCATAATACTTCAGATCGATATTTCTATTGGACTTAGTTTAAGCACTTACCTCGTGCTATTATCAACTACATAATAATGACGCTGTATTCCCCTTCTTTTATCAAGAATAGCCTGAACTTTCCTCTGCAAATCGATGTCTTCTGGTTTCATCTTTTTGGCTGGCGTCGGCACAGGCTCTGTAAAATCACACGAATACAATTGGCCATTCACTTCTGTGCCGTATTCTGAATAGTTAATTAATTCATAAGTTTTTGTAAAATCGTCATAGAAAATTGTAGCATGTTTCGGTGAAATACGTCTGCAGTAGCCAATAACTGAGAGATTTACATCCATTCCAATGTTCGTGTCACTGTAGCCTATGCTGAGACTGCGATAGCGCATAAAAAATGACGAGTGCAGTTCAATGTTGCTGAACCAACGGTTATCTTCCAATATATCTCCCAATGGTGTCAAAACAGCCCGTGCACGAACTTTTCGTCGCAGCAATTTCAATTCCAGTCTTGTGGCAATTTCGTACGCTTTTTCTTGATCCGTTCGCACACGTGGTACGTATTTTTGTTCTTCTTCATCCGCTGCCACAATAGCAGCAGCGGTCGCTAAGGCAGGATGCAATTGCGGCAAATCTTCAGAAGCAGAATTAGGCTGCGCCAAAATGGATGATGTTTCCCCAGTGAACATGATACAAAGGCGTCTAACATCTGAGGGCGAAAGAATTTGCGATGGTTGCGGCTGTGTCTGAATTTCTGTCGACTGTTGTTGGCTTAGTTCTCTTATGCGTTTGGCTGCAGTGCGGTTTTGATATTGCACAACGATTTCGGGATGATCCTGCACTAGTTGCTGTATGCGTTGGTAAGCTAATTTCTTGATAAGATCTACATCCAAATATTGTAGTTCAGCATCAATTTGAGGATCATACTTCGTTTCTTCATCCGATTCATCTGCACTGTGATTGGTAGGTTCGGTTTTGATCTGCTCCTCGTCTGCCTGCAGATGTTGCTTATCATCCCTATCATCTGTAGTTGCTTCATCTTCTACCTTTATTTCTGAATCTTTCAGTGTCTGACTTACAGAATTCTGTTTTGTACGTTTAGGTTTCTGCATAGATTTTTGGGCAGACTTTTCCCTTTCGACGTCCTCACTCGCTTCATTTTTTTCTTCGGTTTCCTTGGGTTTCTTTTCTACCGCTGCCGCTTTCGATTTGTCATCGTCATCATTTTCGTCTTCACTGCTGCTACTACTGCTCGAACTAAGTTCTTCGACGCGACCCAGCTCTTTTTGTATTTCGCGGAATTTCGCTTTAGCAGATTTTAAAGCTTCCAGATCTTTAACAATCGATTCCGCCACACTCTCTTTTGATATATCCTCTGGTGCGCTGGGTAAACATTTACGGCGCTTCACTATGTCATACCGTAGGGTTTCCCTAAGGGATGGTAACAGTGGTGGAGGATTTTCATAGTGATATTTAACCATTGGAGGGACTTCGATGCTTTCCCTTGATTTTGCGGGCACCTTAATGCGAAACGGTGGATTTTTCATATGCACACGACGAAAGAAGTCCATTTTAACGGCCTCATGGTCGAAAGGTTGAGCAAATTTGTCCCATAAGCGAACACGTTCTGTTGCTGAAATACTATTTAGTAAATTGTTATCCTGCATGTAAATACAACAGTAGCACAATTTCAATAACCTAGTATAGAGCAATCTGTCTGAAATGTTTTACTTACAATAAAATTCTCTACATGATTTGGACACATCCATAAACCAGTGGGTAGAGCTGTCATTGGTGGATCTAAACAATCTTGGTGAAAGAACAGCGGACAGTAATCGCAGGCCACCAAAGGTGCTTTTTTGCAGGAGCGATGACAATAAAAACACGTCTTTGCAGGCAGTGGAACCAAACCTTGGGAATCTAATTCAAAAGGCTTTGAACTCCTCCGATAGTTAGGTTTCCTGTGACTGTTGCCATTAGTACGAATGGGTTCAACTGAAACAATAGGAAATATGAAGGATGATTTTCCGCGGTTACGCTTGTAGACAAACGTTTCATGGATGACTGATTAAAAGTCGAGGTAATGTTAGCCGCTTTCTTTAACTACTGCGGTATTATGCATTCGGAATTCTTGCCAGAAAGTCTAAAGGTAAATAAATAATATCCGAAAGTTACGTAGCGAAAAAGGACAGTTTTGTGCTGCAATAACGCATCGTTTCACAAAACCCCTCGAGGTCCCTGTTTTTGGCCAATGGAGGACATAAGAGAATTCGCGACGAGAACTAAAGTTTGAAATTTTTTTAGTAGTTGCATTATTCGAACAAAAAGTCGATTAGTCGAAATTCGATTTATCGAAATCTACTGGAGAAGGCAATGGCCATATGATCGTCTTATATTGTTAAGGCTAACTGTGGATTGTGCATGTGCTCTCTCCACATTAGTAGGACATTATGTGTATAGCTGAACAGATTTTAAACTTTTCCTTACAGTAGGTTAGACCCCAAATACGCTTCTATTTTTTTACACTTTGACGATATTTTTGCACTATACCTCTAATTCTCCACCATTATTTACTTCACTTTGCCGTTATTTTTGAAAAGGATTTTCTCCACTTTCTTTTAGACACACATGGCTCCTTTTGGTTCTTATACTTTTCATGTCATTTTCGTTTTTCCTACTCATGAACGGTTTTAAAGGGACGCTAAACAAAGCTACATAAGTATGATGCTACTAGTTGCGTATCTAAAGCGCACATTATCTGAACTTCTGATGATAGCTATTAAAATCTTTGCTGGGTGTTTTTTTTTTCTTTGTAATTTTTGCCTTCACTGAAGATAAATAAATTAAACAAATTCAATCTCACAATTTCAGTTTCCACCAAATAGGATACGTTTTTAACGTTTTTTTAATATAACAGTGTTTCTTACAAGATTTCTCGTATGAAATGCCTTCCTATGCAACTTTACATTACACATTTTAACTGACTTGTTGGAGAAAATATATACTATGTGAATATTCTTACGCAAAGTTCTTTGTTTTCAAAAGCCATTTTTTGCGACATTAGCAACATAGTCTATCGGTATCGTTCTAATTTTCACATAAGCGTATTTTTTCTAATAAGAATTGCAACATCATAATGCAACAAACTGCCGTTAAAACTTACTTTTATCATTACCCGGAAATTGTGTATGTATTTCCAATTCTCTAGGTAACTCAAATTGTTTCGGATTTAGAATGCTCGCTGCCTTAATTAGCTCATCCAACGGAGTTGGTTTTTTGTTCGGATCCAAAGCTCTCTGTATGCCTACAGGTAGTTTTGACAAATACTTCTCAGTACTACTCAGGTCGCTGCAAAAGGACGCACGACTACCACTGCGTTTACGTAAATGACGAATTTTCAATGGTATTGACTCAAGATCACCGCCAGCGGAAGGAGTATTTGGTCTTGAATTAACAGCAGCTGCAGAAGCTGTGGAAGTACGTTCAACGGAGCTAGATTTTGATGAAGATGGAGCAGTTTTTAAAGTCATACGACAATTGTGGCATAACCATTGCCCACTGGGTATATCATCTTCTGTAAGTGGCGGATCACTGAAATACGCCATAAACAAAAATATAAGGTTATGTATTACGTGGACGTTTTGGTGAGGGACTATCCAATATCAAGTACTCCCACAATAGGCACAACTTACTGGCATTGCAGATGAAAACTCGAGGGACAGCGATCGCAACATAGCAAGTCACCGCCCTCCTCACAGGCGTCACATAAGTCATGATTATGACCACGTCCAGGTCTCTTATAATATGGGTGTTTCACAACTGCCGGACGCACGCCTAACAATTTCTCGTCTTCAGCGTTTGGCGGAGGTTTTATTAGCACTTGGATTTGCTGTAAACAAATGAACGAAAACGCATTAGTCTGCTACCGTTTCTCTTGTTTTAAAGAAATCTTTTGAGTATTCACAAATTTCTCGCTGTAAGCGCATCTTGTACACACACATTTCCCATTTTCCCCTATAACGTTATGGGACTGGCCAAATTGGGCTTTCACTACCATCACGCATCATTTTCGCATCTTACCTCCATAATGCTCAGCTCGGCGTTAGCATTATTATCAACTTTGGACATTTTGCACGGGAAATCGATTGCTAATACTTCAAACAAATCGCTGGACACACGGTTTCAAATAAATAAACTGAAGGACTTTCCTGGATCTAGTTTGTAAATTGAATGGTTTACGATACGTTCGGAGCAGACTGACACCACATAGTTGTACTCAGCAGGAAAATGGAAAGTATGGCATCACTGCGTCAAAGAAAAATTCTTATTGAACACACTTCACAATAATTTATAAAAAATGGGATCAAGCCGTTTGAATTGTCATCCATTTCACTGTAAACACAATTTTCTTAACCGAAAACTTCGTAAAAGTTGTCGAGTTCGCTCTATGTATGGTAAGTAAGTAGTATGCTATTTATGCGCATAAAAGAGCTTAAGAGAGGTAACACTAATAGAGTGATCTGACAGTTCTGTTGGTGTGTTATCCTCTTAAATGATTGGCGTGACAGGATTGAATCTGTTTGAGGAAATTGGGAAATGTTTGTTTTTAGGAAAATGTATCTAAATTATCTACAAATGGCATTTAATCTGCCAAATAAATCATTAAAAAAATGTGTATAAATCAGTCGAACAAATCACAGGCGCGGACCCGTATAATACGAATGGGAATTTCTCTCCTCTAGTTCTCATTAAAACTTCGAATTTACAGAACATAGTCAACGAATGCTAGTGAACACTGATCAACAATCTCATTACACAAATGTAAATTTTACAATATATTTCTTAATTTTTCCAAATTTCTGTACTTAATTTGGTTTTATTTAGAAAAAAACTAGAGTTTCAACCAAATGTGGTTTTTTTAATTAACAAAAGTAAATATGTGGACAGTTGATAACCGTAATGACAGTGGTAGATGCGGGATTTTAAATAACGATATGAAACTTATGATAACAATTGTAAAATACATTCATATATGTAACAGTTGGCTAATATTTCATATACATGTTCAACTATTTAAATTAAAAGAGCACTAAACATCTAGCTCTGAAATTCTTGAGCTTTACACAGACGTGTCTTTGGTACGATGTAATTTTATAACTTGCAGAAAGTTGAAAACAATTATTATAATATTATTATTATAAAAACTTCTTCTAAAAATAAATTCCAACGTTAAAGTAAATGATATTGTAGTCAGTGTTAACAATAACATTTGCGTAACATCATTTAAACAACCAAAAAACAAATATTTTAAAACCGTGCCATCATAAAAGTATGTACCTCTATGATCAACGGTAGATGATATGGAAAATTGTATTTATGTTCGTTAGCAATAGTTTCCGTTTTCTTTTCTTATTTTCATATTTGTTTTTGCTCAATTCCCACTTTCGTTATTTGAATTGAGATGTTACTCTACAGCGCAATTGTGGTGCACGGGGATTCAAAAAGTATCATGTGAAACACGATCGATTTTTACAAAGTGTATCTGTTAGGCGAAATACACATTTTGAGTTTTGCAAAACCTCATTGGTGATATGGCTTGATTCCAAGTACAATTCGTACTAAGTGATTTGCCATGCCTATGATAGGAATTTACTGAACGTACTTCACATAGTATTTCTTAGAAGTATTGTTTGGGTTCTTGCATTACGCATCGCTTAATTAATAACAACGTACTATAAATATTGGACACAGAATAACTGTTTAATTATTTACAAGTCATAGTTTAGAGTAGTTCCAAAATGTTTTCATTCTTCACGAAAAAGAAGCAAAGTCCTGATGCACCGGTAATCCAAGGGCCAGCAGCGGAACCACAAAATAACTCCGGAGACGATTTTATATTTGTGGACAAAAAAAGCGATGATAATCCCCCACTACCCCAGCGCTCAATGTATCCACCTATGCCAGCGCCTTATGGAGCGTCACCGTACCCTCGATTTCCTTATGGTCCAGGAAATCCATCCGGAGCAGCTATACCAACAACCCCGCCTCCAGTGTCATACGTACAAGACGTGCCCTTTGCTTTGGCACCACAGCTCTGCACGAAGACAACACTTGATGCAACACAAACTGAAGTCGATGGTATTTTAGCAATTCTAACTAGACAAATGTCTGTTGGGGTGGAAGAGGAGTACAATTTCGCTTTAGAGCGATCAATACAAAACGAGAGTTATTAGTAGAGAGCCATGTATTATTATAAATTATCATGGTGACTGTTTTCCTATGTTTACTGTAATGCCCGACACTGCTTTATGTAACCGTTAACGAGTATAGTTTTAAATTCTAACAATAAAAAAAAAGAAACTGAATTTACTATATATTAAGTTCACGTTCAAGGCGGAAGCGATGGATTTCATCTGGCTTAATCTCAAAATTTGTACGCCATAAAATGTAAACAGAAATTAGGATTGCTGTTTCAAAAATATTAACGATGTGTTAATTGAAACAAAATGAATGATTTTATTCATCATTTCATTCAATGACATTCATTGGCTTAGCACAATAAAGATTGGAATGCATTATTTTGCTATTTTATGAGTAGATTTTCTTTAAATACTTCACGAACATAAGCGATTTGGAATAGACCTTTCATTTGCAGAAGTGTTTTGAAGGCGCTTTTGCTTTGAAAAATGTTTCTTATAGGAACAGCTTCAAGTAGGAAAAAGTCAGTTTTCTACAATAATAATGTTTTCCAAATTGGCTTCTGTATGAAGGTTATCTTCTATATGAAATCTGTCTTCCATGACGCTATCCTGCATGAAAAACATTTTAGGATACTTTTCTATATGAACCGTTTATAGAATTTTTCTATGCAAATTCACATTTTAATAGACCTTTTTCTGTCTTGCAAGACAATTCTGAAATCTGTCCCCTAATATAAAGAAAATACATTATGTTAAGGAGTTTCTTGAAGGAATAGCTTCTTACGAGAAACTTCTCATGCAGGATAGAGGAGGAAACATTTATGCGGAAAACGATTTTCCAGATATTCAGGTATGTTCCAGATTCTACTTTGAAGTAAAAGTAGTTTGTAATCACTTCAATTTGACACTTGGGTGTTCTGGATTTTACTTTTCATTTCTGTTTTGTTTTCGAACATCAAATCGTAGTGAATTGCATTGTTCTAGAAACTACTTTTAGGCAAAAAGAAGTGGTTTAAAAATACTTTGAAGTTTTATTGTGAAACAAAAATTTTTGCAAATAATCAGATCAGATTCCTTTGGTTGAATAAAAATTTTCCTTGTTTGAAGGGGAAAACACAAGAATACAACGCAGGATGCAATAATGCTGCAAAACAATCCAGATCTGGAAAAAGGGGACCATGTAAAATTTGAAGAATTGTGGAATCTTTTTGCGGCTTAGTAATTTTGCTCTTGCGTATTCATTGGTTTGGTATATAGTGGATACTAACACCGCATTCATTATTTATTTATCCTTTATTTATTTATTTGTCCGTATTATTTATTTATCCTTTAATTTTATGCACAAAAAATCACAAATAGTAGTTTTAATAACTAAATTTTATTTTCTAGTCAATATCAGCTGTTTACAATTTCTGTTTTCGAACTTCATTTCATATGAGAAAATGAAACAACAAACTACTTCATTTGCAGAACATCCAAAACAAAACGTTAACTTTTCAAATCGTATTTTAATTTAATTCCACTACTTTTTTGGAACATACCTGTTTATTTCGCAACAGTCTGGAATAAGTACATAATTTGATGCAATCTTATTTAATTTTTATTTAATTCCACCACTTTTTTGGAACATACCTGTTTATTTCGCAACAGTCTGGAATAAGTACATAATTTGATGCAATCTAATCAATTTTTAACTGCCTAATATTATATTACCAAACCCTGGCTATATTGCTATCGAACCGATTATTCGATTGTACCACATGTTTATCAACACTATCTGTCAAAAACAGATTTTTTCACTAATTCGTTTTCGTGTATTTTTCTTGCTGGCCGAACAAGTGTTTCCAATTTTTTTTGATACCAAAGTAATTTAATAGTGAACATTTAAAAAGTGAAACAAATAAAATTTACAAAAACTGATAAGAGAATATATATTTTAGCCGCTAATGCCTAAAGAATGGCTTCGCAGCCCGTTGATACCCAAGGACTGCAGCAAAAGTCCAAACGACCTTCAGGTGAGTGAGTGTCGCATTAGAAATATTTTCCAAATCTAAGGAAAACTAAACCAGGTAAAAACTATCGTAAGGAAAGGTGATTAATGCCTACGGTTATAGGGGCAAGTTAAGCAAAGTGATATGAGTAACAAAGTAAACGAAGGTTACTATAAATATGACACCAACAAAAGAAAGGGGGAGTGGGAATATGTGACAGATATTTTGTTTATATTGTGACACCACTCCGCACACACAAATTGATGTTTTGCACATTTTTTTCTTCAGATTCCGCTTTTAAGCAGCAACGTTTACCAGCCTGGCAGCCTGTTTTAACCGCCGGCACCGTCCTACCCACATTCTTCATCATCGGCATTCTCTTCATACCAGTTGGAGTGGCATTGTTATATTTCTCAGATGAAGTTAGCGAACATGTGATTGACTATACCGATTGCTTACAAGTTGGTGGTCAAAATAATGTTACTTGCGCCGAGTATATTGCCAAGAATTTGAATTCGACATGCAAGTGCCAGATAGCTTTCACTTTGAATAAAGATTTTGTGGTGAGTATCTTAACTGTTGCTAATAAATGCTATAATCTGTAGAATTTTATTTGGTATCAGTATTAATTAGTTAGCAGCTGGCAATTGGCAAAAAAAGTTATTTTTCAGGAAATGATAAAGATTGTTATTGTATTTGTTGCTTTGTTAGGCGTTTTTCAAGAAAATCACTATTGGGGAAATTTTATTATAAGTTTTGAAATTTAGGGTGAAGCACCAGTTATGCTACAATAAGAAATTCAAATAGCTTTTTTTAATCAATGTATATCATTTATTTTTTTTTTATTGTATAGAAAATGCAATTTTATTTTATATAACTAATAGGTTTTGAAGATGATAGACGATAAATGACCTCCATGCTCATTCGCGCATATGCGACACCTGAGCAGAAAATTATTCATTGGGGCCTGAAGGGTTGAAGTCAGCCAAATTCCTTGGTTTCATTTTGTATATCTCTTACTTAATATGACCCCATAAAACAAATCTGTTGCAGTCAGGTAGGGACTTCTGGATATTAATTTGTTTAGGACTTTTCGTTGAAGCTCCGTCATAACCGGTCTGGCTATGTGTGCAGTTGCTCCATGTTGCAGGAATTAAATGCTGTTGAAACGGATACGTCTTCGGCGCAGTTCTGGGTAAAGCAAATTCCCTCAACATCTTTAAATAACAGTCCCCATTGACATTGGCATTGTGCGTGTAGCATGATTAGTACGCCACCCTGCGATAATAGTAAAAAACATATTCCAGCTCATATCAATATTTAGAAAATTTTTTTTTTTTTTGAAAAATTCTATAAATTGTGAAGTATGCCAAATTTGGGGTAGGCGTTGGGCGTAGATATGATTATAAATGAGAACAGCAATAATATCGAATAATCTGGATTTCGTCCTAACTCCACTCAAGTTGTTTTACCTTGTGGCCACGAGAATGTTAATAACATGATACAATTATTCAGCAAAAAAAAAAAAAAAAAAAAATAATGAAAATAAAATCTTGTATTTATTTCTTGTATTTCTTACTGTTACGGTTTCGGACATAGATTGAAAGAATTTTTATGATAGACAAGAGAATATATCCCGGAAATTAAAATCGTGAAAGCAAAAGTTATAAAAGTTATTTTAATTGGAATACAAATTCAAATAATCAAATAAGGAAAAATAATGAATAACACATTTTTTTATTTATATAGTAGTAATAGACGTTCTTGTTGTTAAAGTTTCGGATAGAGGGTGAAAGAATTTTTATGATTGACAAGAAAATATTTGCTGGAAATTAAAATCTTGAAAGCAAACGTTACAAAAATTTTAATTGAAATACAAATTCAACACTCCTCCTCATTTGCGTTTTATTCCTAAATACTGTAACTTGCTGTCTCTTAAGGGTTTGGCTAGCATATCAGTAATCATATCTTCCGGTTAGCAGTACTGGAAGATTATAACGATCTTGGCAACATGGTTCTTGATAAAGTGGAACTTTATGTCTATATGCTTCGGCCAATTGCCTAAATGTTCGTTTTTAATGATGTCAGCTCTGATCATTTTCGTAAATCTTCTGGTTATCTTCTCAATTCCATATATCTTCTTTTGCTGCATCTGTTGAACTCTCAATATTGTTTTACGCACTCCCAGCTAACACTATCACTCTTCATCATACATACTCGTAAATATCCAGAGTTGGATTTCCTGTCAATTCTGTTTTCAGCCCAATTAGCATCAGCACTTATCAGTTGTATTATATTACTTAATTTCAAAAACGTATCTACCGCCCATTTGAGATACCTTGCGACCCTATTTAACTCGTTCCAAGTCTTTTGGTCTGGATATAAGTGTTTCGTGCTAAAATTACTCACTTGCTGTAATACATAAGAAAGTATTGACTACAATATATCACATTGCTCCTATTAAACTTTGGCAACAGTTATTATTTTCTAATTATTCAGAATCGGATTTCTTGTATGAAGATTCCGGTGGAAATTTTGAAATTTGAAATTTAAATATCGCCAAAATTTTCTCAATAAACTGTTTCCGTTAAATTAGGAAACCATTATTGTCTCCTATTGCCTCCATAACCAGATACGAATATTTAATGATGAGATTGTGAAGTACGAAAGAATTATTAAATTTGCATAAAGTGCGAACTAATTCCTGTTGTTTTAATTAGTCCATTCAGATGTTTGCAGATTTAGGCAAACTATTACTTCTAGTGGAAAGCGATATCTTCTAACTTTCATAGACGTTTATCATCGTTATGCTGTCGTATTTCTGCTCCGCGGAAAGTCTGAGGCCTTTGAAAAGTTTGATTTGTATATTGGAATGGCGAAGAACAAGTTTGGTAGTATTGGGCTCAGAACTTAACGGAAACAAAATCTTATGTTTATACAAAATATGTCTTTATTGTTAAGAATTCTGGCATATAGTGAACATTTTTTAAAATGATTGATAAGAAAATATTTTTCGGAAATTAAGTAAGCGCAAATGTTCTGAAAATGTTTAACTGAAATATAAATTAAACAAGCAGGTACAAGTTTTGAACTAATAAAATTACGTCTTTGCGGTTATTAATTCCGGCTTTTTTCCTTTAATGAAGAAGCTTTTAGTGAAGAAGCGTCATTAATTGTTGGCAATACGCCTCTGAATTCATGGCTTGGTTCCTTGGAAACGGTTCAAAGTAAACTAAACTCTTAAAATCCTACCAAGTTGCCAACATGGAATTTTTTAATCCAATTTAATTGTTGACAATAAACTTCAGAATTCGTGACTTGGTTCCTTGGAAACGGTTCAAAGTAAACAAAATTCTTAAAATCCCACCAAGTTGTCAACATAAACTTTTTTAATGCAATTCAGCTTTTGATAAATTCTGAACTCGTTACTTCTGCTTAGACAAGGACCGGGATATGTTTTGTGAATTAAATTTCCTTTTCTAAATATCAAGTTGTTAGACGAGTAGAAGTCGTTTCGAATGGGTTCCAATTGTTGATTGCAACACTTTTAGTTACTTTGCAATTCCTCGAACAGAAACGTGTCGATCCCTCATATACTACAAATGTCCTGATGACTATTCTTTCACTTTTCTGAATTAAAAAGTTAGAATAATTCGAAAATGCTCCTTTGGTGCCTCCGTTATTCACGATCAGATCACTGAAAATATTGTGACATATCACAAATTAAAACGTGAAATGGTATAAATTCAATTTAACCGGTTAAGTTAAAACATTTCAAAAATAACAAAAGCATCATCTGTTTGGAAACCCCTAAAACCTAAAAATCGATTTCTTGCCAGAACTGTTATTGAACTGACGTAATTGACTAATTTAGATGGAATTATTACGAGATTGTTGGGGAGTTGCGTATTCATCTTTGCAAATGCATATTTTGAATTTATCGCTTGCCATAAAAAACAAAACAAAAAGCAAGAAGTCTTTAATACAGGGTGTCCGTCGGGAAGGTATGATTAACTGAAAGAGAATGGATCTTATATTGATAAATGTATTATTTAATGTCGGCTCACAAATGCGAGCCCTTTTGAACACATTTTTTATTACATTTTCACACATTTCACGAGGTATTTCATTAATTTCATCACGAATGTTTTGTTTGAGTTGCTCAAGCGTTTCTGGTTTGTTTGCATAAACCTTGCTTTTCAGATATCCCCACACCAGACTGTCACTTTTAATGGATGCAATGGTGACTGATTTTTGAAGGTTTTCCCTTACTCAGAACCAACTATTATGTTTATTCACATATCAATTCAAATGAAAATGTGCCTCGTCACTCATTATGATATTTTCATGAAAATCGGGGTTGTCATGGGCGAGCTGTAACGTCCTACTGGTATATGTACGGCAGCGCAAATGGTCTTGTGGAAGAAGCTCTTTTGTCAACTGAATCTTAAATGGCCAAAAATTGTGGCCAAAGTTGTTCTTTGAAGACCAAGATTATGAGCATTGAGGTTTATGGATTGTTTTGAACACTTTCTTGAGCAGCAGTAATGTCTTCAGCCGATCATGAAGTACGTTGTGGTCCATGCTCGGCCCTATCAGCTACACACCCTCTTTCTTCGAAATCATTTACTACACAATAAATAGTGTGTCTTGTTGGCACGTTATTTCTCCCAAAGATTTCACATATCTTTCTCATCGTCACAGTAATCGATGATTGATTTTGATAAAATGTTTTAACGATTAAAACATGTTGGTTTATCGAATATTTTCCAATAATAAATTTGCCACGTCTCTACTTCACGACTGCCAAATATGAACTGTCAAGATTAATGTTTACCAAAATGGTGGCAAAAGAAAGTAGTATACCTTTCCGACGGACACCCTGTATATCTGAGTTATGTTTCAACCAGAAATAATAGTTATACTGAGCATGGAATTACGGGATCGCGGGAAACTATTAAAATTCCTTTTATATGAGGCATATTAAATATGAATATAAAATTGAGTTTTTGAATAAAAAGATATTTTAACAAAAACTGGCCTCTATAATGAAATAATACGTGGGTGTCAAATGATGGTCGAGACTTCAATCTTTCTTTACAATTTATTAATGTTAGCAATTTGAATTTTCCACACCCAAGTTCTATATCTCCCTTGAGGTACTTATGAGGTTTTTGAAATCATTGTTTTATATTATGTACGTCATTTTTGGTATATGTGGGAGTGTTTCCCATATTCAATAGGCTTACACGCATTCTATTCAAGACTCGCTGAAAGTTTCTTCGGGTTTGTTTTACGATGATTGCCAACGTCAGTCAGAATTGCTTTTATTAGACTTTTTAACCGCTTGGTCAGTAATGGTTTTGAAACGTGGGCAATTTATATACTGTCGTTTTATTGGTTTAAGATTTCCAGATCGCTAATCTTTTCCACCTGAATTTAGGTATTAAAATTCTAAAGCAAATATCACACTTAAGTATAAATTTCGTAATTCAAAAGTAGTAGTTTTAAAGTAATGGTTTTAAAGCAAGTTTAAAAAGTGATCCCAAAAAGGTGAATTTTATTTCATTCAAGATTGCAATTATTATAAGCATGGGCTTAATGGAAAAATGTATTCTAAAACACAAAGCATCACCTTCATTGTGGGCGTGGTTAATTGACAAATACCAATTTTAAAGCTTGCGAGCGAAATGATTAAATTATGAATACCCTTAAATGGTCATGAAATCATAAAAATTCACAATATACAAGCTTATAGATAACAATCATACAAAGAGTGTGTGAGAGTTGTGGGTAGGCTCAGTAATAATGGCACAGCGGTTTATTTTTTATATTACAACAACTTTTATTCTCACGAAACTAAATTATTATGCCATAAGAAAATTGTATATTGGCGTGATGGCGATATTACAAATAGTTTTTCACTTCTAATTAGTACCCCCCGAATGATATAAGGTGTGGAGAAAAGTCCATTAACTTCGCAAGGCGTTGACGGCTGTAATTAGCATAGTTAAAATGATCCGTTTCAGGTAAAGTATGCATTATTATTTGATAACTTGTTAACATTTTTAAGGTAAATCCATTATGCCTCTCTCATGGAAATCCTCTGCCCTGCTGACAAAAAACTGCGACAATCGACAATTGGTGCCAGGTTCGGAATATAAGACGGATGCATAAGAGCATCCTAATCAAACGTGTGGCCAATTCCTCTCCTATTGACCAAAGTTGTCCGCTTTCTGGCGATTGCTTCCCTTAGACTATCCAATTGTTGACAATACAGGTCTGCATTAAGAGTTGCACTATGGGGAAGTTGCTCATAGTAGATGATTCCTTGCCAATCCCAAGAAACTCACTGTTATCGTTTGCGCCGGCTTGCCCAGACTCGACCCATTTTTCATCATTAATCGCTATCAGAAATTGGACAATTTTGTTGCGATTCAGTAGCAATTCGCAAATTGAATTTTTGATGTGGTTCTTTTTGGACCCAGCCATATTGAAGTGGTTCCGAACGGATTTTTGTGCAATGTTTAGCTCCTGGGCAATCTAAACAATGTTTACATGACGTCTGACTTAACGATTTCCATTATTCTATCGATATTTTCGACAATTGGTTTTCTAGGGCGTGGTGCATCTTTGAAATTGTGCAACGAAACCAAAATTGCGCGTGATGGGCTGTTACTGTTCACATTTTGTGGACGGAAAACTTTAAATGTGTCAGTAAATATTTTGTGTATGTTAATCGATGGACATTTTTGTCCAGGAAGTGAATTATGTAGCGTGAATGTGAACAATCTACTTTAGGAAAGCAAAGCGGAAGAGTTTTCAAAACTACAAGAATGTCGTTCTTAGAATGGAAATCGGCTGTCTCCTCAAGACTTTACAATGACGTTTTCATGGCTCGCTACAGGGTAATCATTCTGACAACTATTTCGTGACAACATTCGAGAGAAAAAGAGTTCTTAAAGGGAAGCAATGAGAAAATTAAAGTTATAATTCCATATTTTAGGACAAAAAACATACAAAGTGCAAAATTCCAATAAGTGAAATAGACTGTCATATTGTAAATCATATTTTTCTGCTATTAAGATACACAACATTTTTATAACATTAGTATTGTAAAGTTGTATAATGAATTTCTTATTGAATTATGGAAAATATATGTTGTAATATTGTAATTTAATCAAATCAGCCTTAAGGCTTAAAATTACAATCCTGAATAAATGAAGCAACTTAAGCACTCTCGCCTTAAAATAACGATCTTGAAGAGAAGAAGCAGCTACTTCTTGTGTAAGTGTGCTTTATTCTTCTTTCGGACTCCGATAGGAGGTGTTGTCAAATTTCTTATTTGTATGTCTTTTATTACTATCGAAGGTAATATATATCGCGTTAAAGGGGAATTTTAATTTAATCCGTTTGAATTTTAATATTAAAAATAAATGTCCGGATTCTCTTTAATTGATTTTGGAAAGAGAATTTAAAAATATGTTATTTTTAAGGGAAATGTTTACATGTATTATGGTCTCAGCAATTACTATCAAAATCATCGGCGCTATGTAAAATCACGAGATGATGACCAGCTGCTAGGAAGATTGTCAGCTACCCCATCTACGGATTGTGTACCATTTGCCTATGCTGACACTCCAACCGGCCAACAATTGCCTATTGCTCCTTGTGGTGCCATTGCAAATTCATTATTCAATGGTAAAAAAAACTGCAACATTATTGCATATTTTGTTTATTGATTTTTTTCGCATTCAGATACCCTAAAATTGGAATACAACAACGTGCCCGTGCCTTTATTAAATACTGGCATAGCATGGCCGTCGGATAAACAGGTAAAATTCCGCAATCCAGAAGGCAATTTAGAAGAAGCATTAAGAGGTAAATTCTCTAAACCGAAATTTTGGAGCAAGGAATTATGGGATTTGGATAAAACTAATCCTGATAACAATGGATTTCAAGTAAGTGGGGAAAGCAAAGCAGGAAAATAAGTTGCGTTTGGTCCGTTATATTTCATATATAATTTGTTTGTTGTATTTTTCTATCTCAGAACGAGGATCTGATTGTTTGGATGCGTACCGCAGCTTTGCCCAGTTTTCGCAAGTTGTATCGCCGTATTGATCACAGTCAACCTAACTTTCAGAATGGTTTAAAGAGTGGCCTGTATTCTTTAAATATCGATTATCGTACGTATATGAATTTATTTTATGAATGTAAATTAAAACGTTCAATTCCTTGCAGAATATCCTGTATCAGAATTTAATGGTTCTAAGAAAATGATTTTATCCACCACATCTTTACTGGGCGGCAAGAATCCTTTCTTGGGTATTGCATACATCGTTGTTGGCTGTATTTGTTTGGTGCTCGGCATAGCTTTGCTAATTATTCATATCAAATGTAGTAAAAGGTTTGTTATATTGCCTTAACTATTCTCGCTTAGCATTTAGTGAATATTGTCAGTATATATGGAAATTCCGAAATCATTTAATTCTAGAGGTACACAAGAAAGTCTATTCTAATGCAATTGCATAAAAAAGAAGAGATTTGAGGAAATGAAATTTTCTGTACAATTTGTTGACGTAAATAAGGTAATGGTCGATATAATTTTTAAAGCAATTGCAAATTTTATACATTACTAATAATTTGTGTGAAAAATGTGGTATGAATGTCGATATGAGACCCCATTAATTGCAATCCCCTGAAATGTGTCCTACGAAAACCGAATGTGATGTGTTTGCCTTGTTTTTAACTGAACTAGGGACAAAAAGATTTGTAATCCTTAATCAATTCATCAATTATATTTCTCCCTCCAATATGTGAAAACATCATTTGAAATACCTTGTGAATAGCAGTGAAATAAAAAACGAAGAAATATTATATTTCATGAGGCATAGAAATGAATTTTTTAGTAGTAAAACCATTTGCCACAGGTAGTTTCCGAATCTTCTGTCAATATCGATGTTTGTGGCTTTGTTGATGGAGCACAATTCCTTTCCTATTGATCAAACTCAATTCGAACACGACAGTTTTCGCTTGACGTTGTCGTAAATCATCCACTTTTCATTACCGGTGTGTTAACTCGTGCGGCACCCATATAAACGAGCCTTCATTTTATCCAGCAATGTTTAGCTCCTGGGCAATTGGAACAGTGCTTACATGATGGTCGGACTTTATGATTTCCGTTATTCTATCGACATTTTCGCCCATTGCCCTTTCAGAGCATGATGCATCTTTGACATCAAGATTATTAGAACGGAATCGATGATACCGAAATTGTGCGCGATTGGCTGGTAGAGTAATAGGAAACCTGGCTTACATTTTCGCCTTTATTAAAGAAACATTTTAGACGCGCACTGGAAAAATACTGAGTCAAGCAATCACAAAACTGTCTGAGTAGTTTTTTGAGTACAATATCTTATCATTCTATCACATAGAAAGCGAGAAACATATGACTAAAGCCATTTATTGGAGAAATAATGGACTCCTTTTTTACTGTACATTATAATAAAATAAAAATATAACGCTATATACTTTGTGCGGTTCGAAGAAGAAACCAAAAATCACATTATATTTCTTAAGGGAACTGGAACTGGAACATATGCGCTAATTTGTGCATCTGCCGCGAAGAAACGTAAAGACGATGAAACCTTGACAAGTTCGATTTCTGGATGAGGTACTGGGCAAAAATTAATATAAATTTTCTAAAGTATATTCAGGTTCTCCATCTAAAACTAACTCATTTTGGATACTTCAAAATACATCAAAATTTTAGCCTTTACCTTCGGATTTGAAACAAAGGATTTCTGCGCAATGTTGTAAAGGATAATTGGCTCCAAAAGACGGTTATCCAAGGTTATCCAACACTTGATATTTGCAAAGTTGGAAATAGGGACACCCCACCAAAATGTTCATCACAGTAAAATCAGAAGGATTATCATTTCAGCTCCTCTCAAGCTGCTTCAACAACGACACTAAAATGTAAGCTCATAATACTGTGCTGACAAACGCTACCTAATTGCGTATTAATATTATCAAGGGAGCAGTCGTTGCACTTTCGTGCCTATCTTGGAGGACCTGATTGAAATCTTTAGCTTAATTAATTAGAATTTGTAGCACAATATCCCATCATTTTAAATGAAAACCTCTCAGTTATTGAACGATATTTTTCATTGGAATTGTTTATTTAAGTGACGCAATTTAAGTTCAAATATTGGCAGCAAAGAACGATATTCCAACTTTAGAGTTGGAGTATATTTTTTTTTTTTGAATTCGGAAATACAGCGATATCCAGTTAGCTCACTCCCGACGAGCAACAATGAAGTTGTATCCGATAGTGATTTTTTAGATGAGATGAATTAGAAAGCTTCCTAGAGATAAATGCTCCACAAATGGCATAGAGTCATTACAATAAGAGCATGAACATGCGACATTTGCATTGGCTAGGCCTTGTTGTGCCCCAGCATAAACATTCTTCTTGATTGGAGGCACCAAATAGCGCAACCAGAGCTTTACTGAAAGCATCAGGTTATTGAATCTTGGTATGATTAACTGTAAAAGGTGTGCAGACTGGTGAAATTGTATAAAAAATAGCAGGTTATTAAAAAGTTATGCAGGGGATGGGTTTGAGATCTAGTGAAGTATTAGAGATACTCGAAATATTTTAGAACCACTCAGTAGAGCCATACCAAACTGGTTCAAAAATATACCAATTCGAAAGAGTGATCGTCATTGAGTGATGGGTCCCTAACTACGTTGATAGAACTTGATAGTAGTAGTACAAAATGTGATACAAGTTTCTCCTATTAAGGTTCGTCAAACAGAAGTAAGACAATTTGAAACACTTTGAGCAAAAACCATTTGCAAGGTATACTTTGGAACTCGTCTCTAATGTAATTTTGTCAGATCTTAACTTTCATTCAAATGCGCAATTTTATTCTCTCACGCTCTCCTTTGCAATGTGGGACTTTTATAGTATAGATTTATTAAAGTTATATATGATTGTTTTCATTCCTTAGCGATCAAATTACAATAAACAGTAAAACAATGTTAACCACAATCATAAAATTTATAGAATTCTTGCGCAAAAAGAATAAAGAGGAGAATGGTAAAATCTTAATCTCTTGATAGTCTAACTTAAGATTATTTTTGCTTAGGAATCGATTTCTATCTTCTATCCAATACATCAAGATTTTGAGAAATTTTCAGTTGAGAACTATTATCCTTTTGCCCAGTTCCCAGTTTCCTCAAAAAATTACAGCTGTTAATATTGGCAACATCAGACTTGGACTTTTTGTGAAACTTTGGAAATAGTTGTGTACCAGTTCAGTTCAAACTAGTTCCATACTAGATTGTATGAAAATAGCGTATTAGTAGTCCAAAGTATTAGAATTAATGAAAATAGTAGCAGGCCAGTTCTTTGGGGGAAGTTTTGTACTAGCTGTCATAAAACATTTCCAACGTTAAGAGGCAATTTTGAACCTGTCAATTTATTACAAGAAATGTTGAAATTAAAATCTGTCATACAGTACTAAAATAATTCAAATATTTCTGGTTCGATTTCCGCAGGTCTGCGAACTAGTTAAATTGCAACTAATCCTGTTTTTTGTTGGTTCTCTAACTAGCGACGTTCGGGTTGGTTTATGGATCAGCAATTTCTTCAATTAGTTCCATCGCTTCCTAAGGGGGAGATAATTATGACATATTGAATATGTTGTGGCACCTATCAATGTCTTTATTATCGAGTCGGAAAGAGACAATAAGCACGTACTTTCGTACTAGAATTAATTCCAACTGCCTAGATATAACCCCGAACATAATTTCAGAATATGGCTGAAATAAGTGTTTTAGTTTACAACAAATAAAAATGATTTATATTATTGTAATATTTTTCAAACCGCTAGGCGTGAATAACATTTGCTTATGTTAACTTCTTCGTTATTATTTATTGAAGCTAGTACACAACATTCTAAAAACGAACTAGATCGCTGTTACTTCCATTGGCCAGAAATTAATATCATAGTTTTGAACCTTAAGTACTTCACTATTTTTCTATGTCCTCCAATACAGAACAGTATTTCAGATCTATGTGTAGCCCGTCTCTCATCCATTATTTTTAAACTGGTATACAACCTGTCTATAGTGATAGAAACTTTGAAAAAATTCTCGATGGTTATAATAATAGGTAGTGTAAAGTTAATAAAGAGAGGAATTAGTATTTAATTATTTATAATTTACATAATTGTTGTTGTCCAAAAAGCATGTTTGCGTTTGCATACAAGTACGTTTCAAATCGTATCGTAAATGAAACAAAATATTATTAAACGGTGAAAAGTAAACTGCAAATATAATTATCTGAAAATGTCAGCAGAGATTGCCTCTCCAAATGGTTAGTTTGAAGTACAAGGAATTTTATTTACTATATACTTTCCCCCTCTCTCTGTTTCCCTCGCTGCTGTTATGGGACTAACATATTTCACTAAAAAAGTGCAGTCAATGAATTATAAACTGAATGTTATTTGTATGAAAACATCTTTGTATGAATGACCAACATATGTATGTGTTTATGTACACACCCCTCGACTGCAAAAATATCATTGCGACTGGCTCATTGTTAAATAGTTATCGTTATGAGAATTCATTTCATTATATGGTTTATGCGCCTTTCAGAGTTCAAGTGATTAGTTTTGCACTAACACTCCCCGAACCCGCATGTTTTTTTTTTTTTCATTATCATTCTTAGTACTTACACAAAATTTTACATAAATGTTTTATCTTTTTTTTTACAGCAATGCGGAAATGATCAATGTCAATCCTCGAACACCATATTCTTAAACGATAACAAAAACATCAAATTGAATTGAATACATGACAGGCTGGCTGACAACACATGAATGTTATCGCCACAGTTTGTGTCGCTTTTTCTTTTTATCTATATAAAATATATTTTCTATCATCAATTGTTGCTTGTCTGTTCAAAAAGAAAACCCCGGGAAAGGCTTAACCGCATATGGTGATGCGTACTTGTTTTATAGCGGTTTTTTCTAAGAAAAGAAGAGAAGAAAAATACTGTGTCTTATGATTGTTTTATTTATCTTTAAAATGAAATCATAGTTTTTTTTTTAATTGATTTAAGTTTATTCAATGTGAGTATTTCTTATTTGGGGTATGTCCTTGTAGACACTGTAATGTTCAAATCTAGTAATACTTATAACTTTTTAAGTCGGTTTTTTTTTGTTTGTTATAT
This sequence comes from Philornis downsi, assembly GCA_019455685.1. NCBI lineage: Eukaryota > Metazoa > Arthropoda > Insecta > Diptera > Muscidae > Philornis > Philornis downsi. The sequence goes on from JAHXMU010000617.1 coordinate 1,190,178, forward strand.
AAGAAGATGTAAAAACATTCACTGAATTTTGTCGAATGTTTGGTACGATCATTATTATTGTTGTTTTGTCACATTAATATTTACGTATATACTAGTATTATATAAAAACACACATAATTTATTACTTATCACTTGCGATCTTTTAAATAAAACAAAACAGTATTTAAAAGTAACATGGATTATCTATTAATTAGGCAACAATGAATTGCTATGATAGATAAATTATAATTGAAGGAGCCAAACTTTGCACAAAACATCGTTTGGAACCATTTGAATAAGGCTGAAAACTAAAAGAAGGTCATGGAACGAATTTCTATCTGCGTATCACCGCTGAGTCGCAACAAGGTCGGCTCATTTCTGAAGTGGATGATGACTAATGATGAAAAGTCATCACAATGTTAAGTGAAAATGGTTTCGGTTGAATCACGTTGAGCTGGTACAAAAGGTGGCCAGACCGGTATTGATGGTCACTAATGTCTTGCTATGTGATTGCCTGCGAGTTATCATTTACTGTGAGCTTTTCCTCTACTTTTAAACTCTTAATTCAGATCTATACTGTCAACAATTGGACAACCTAGGACAATTCCAGAAAATTCATGAGATTGGTTGATAGGTTCTTATGCATCTACTTTATAGCCTGGACCTGATACCAAGTGATTACTACTTGTTTCTATCTATGGCGAATCATTTTGCTGGTGAAAATTTCGCCCCAAAGAAGCTTGTGAAAATCAACTGTCCCAGTTTTTTTTTGCCATCGGGGACGGTTGTTCCTATGAGAGAGGCTTAATGGGATTACCTTCAAATAAACAACAAGTTGTCGAACCAAACGGTGCATTTGACCTAAATTGTATCATTCTAACTATGCTAAATGAAGCCTTCAATGTCACCCAAAAATAATGAATTTCTTTTTGCTACATCATATATTCAAAGATCTCCCAGCAATGCGGTCTATATTAAAATACAAGAATAGTGTTGTATTTACAAGTTTTTTACTACTGCCTCAATAAGCAATTCGATAACACGTAATGAGGCAACTCGGGCATCATTACTTTGGAAAAACAAGGACTAGTTTTAATCTGTACTTGCTTAGCCATTAGATTTTCAGAAGAAAGTCGTAGCCAGAGGTGATTGTTGGGATTTCGACCCCCTGAAATTTGTTAATGCATTTTCCATGGAAATGACAATGTAAGAACTAAATATTTTCCTTTTTTGTTTCTTTATTCCTTTCAATTTAATTTGCCCAAAATGTAAAAAACTGTGCAAATTACAAGCAGTTTGATAGTGTCGTGGCAGTGAACCCAATACCCAGTAGCAAAATAAAATTATAAAATTATTATAATGCTAAATTGAGAATGTGTGCAAACTTCTTCTTCAATTTTGTGTAAGAAAATAGGATATCCTGTCTCATTAACAATATTTGTTATATTTAATGTAATAAACATATTTTCATTTTAAACTGTTCAATCTTTTAGTTATATTATATATTTTCTGGCGGTGAATGGGGAATTTTTGTGTCTTAAGGCTTAAAATTGCAATCCTGAATAAAAATAAATTAAATTAAATTTTGGAAACAGCTCACGACTTCCAATATTCGGGGAAACATTCCATAGTTGCAACATCGGATATCCGTAGTAGCTAAGAGTAAGTTAAGTGGCGCATAAACAGTGGTAAGTAGGCGATAATACACGCTAGGTAGGTAGTTAATATTTGGTGCTGAAACTGAACTCTTGTACTAGCCTAGTGGTTCTTAGCAGCCTCAACACTAAGAAAGGATATGTTGTCATCTTGAATGACATCTGTGGCCGTAAGAAAAACAACTTAAGCGAAGTTAGATTATAATCGAGTTTATTCATTATTATTTTTCTGCTTCTTTTCGCATATATTTGTATCCAATACCCATTCTAAAGTTCGATGTAAATCGTAAATTGTAGCAATTTTTCAAAATAGGAATTTTTGAAAAACTATATGCTATGTCAAATATTGATATATGTAAGTAAGAATATAAATATTGGTGTTACTGTCTGTGTTCCGAAGATACATGTCGTTTAAGCGCGGCTTAGAAATTCGTTATATTTCGAAAATTACAACAAATGTTGACATCATCGCCATCTAGGAGATCTGATGGTTTGTAGTGAATGGGAGATTCAGACATTTTGTCACTACTCTGACCGTGACTCTAGAACTATTATGGGAGATTTTGATGCCAAAATGGGAATGAATGATATTCGTCAGTCGAAATATGTAGTCCGTATGGCGAAACTTTGGAAAGGGATTCAGATTGGTTTCTTTTTCCTCGCGCAGAGTAATGTAATAACTTGAACCACCTTCCTTAACATATATACCCTCCTTGTGGAGATATTAAAGCACGACCGACCAGTTTGATCACGTGAATATAGATGGAAGGCTTGGTTCTAGTGTCATAGATGTGCGTGTGGTCTGTGGTGTTAACATGACTCGAATCATCATCTGGTTGCAAGTAAGGTGCACGTGAGTTTTAGTAGAGCGAACAATGCAACGATGCAGCCAATTTTAATGCAAGCTTTCATGAAACGTTATAAGGAGGAGAGAAACGGTTTTGGAAAGAGCGGAAGATATTCTACCAAAAGGTAAAAAGTAAGGTTATGCATGATTATCAGGAACGAGTCGAGACGAAAAAAGAAAAGCAGCACCACAGCTACCTGACCTGATTGGACCCTGGTAAATTGCCGATTGGCCAGATACTGCGACAAATCCTGGAAAAGACTCAAAGGGACAGGTCGGCACATACCAGTTTTTCATCATTAGGGTGCCTTCGACAGTCTGATACGCAAAGCTTACACGTCCTTGTAGGATAATACTGACTGACACCATGTCTCCTGAAAAGATAGGAGAAAATCTTAGAGAACTATTTTACACCAAATGAGTATTCAGACAGAGCGACAACCTATCTTGCGACCACTCCAACATACTGTTGGAAATGATTATGCGGAAAGCTGCACCAAAAACGGGCATCTTCGACTAAAGTCATGTGTTACTTGCGCAAGCTGACGGTATATATGTGTACATCATTGTCGAAAGCTGCAATATGTTACTGCAGCCTCCTCAAGCATTGAGAATAAGTTAGCGAAAAAAGATCTAGCATTAAACGAGGGAAAGACTAAGTTATTTTTTGTTCACGAACAAATAGTTTACTTCTTTGGGACATTGCGTGAACGTTGATAATCATAATTAAATATGATGGATAGATAAATCTGTCTTGGTTCCGCCGTTAATGATCCCGACTTGGAAATTAAGAGAAAAGTATTGTTTGCGAACGAATGTTACTATGAACTAAGCAATCGTCTTAATCAAAGAGTGTACAATAAACACAAGAGGAATTAACTTTGAAAGCTAACCACACATTCGTCTCGTTAAATGGGAACAACGAATCTTTATTGCTAGTCTCTTTGGTTTTCGGCACGTCACTCGCTGGGGCGTTCATGGAGGCGAAATTCGTTAAAATTTTTCAATCAATGGCTTCTCTTCTTCATGTACTCTTTTTGGATTTAATGATAAAGCCGTCTCTCGACAAACAAAAATCTAACTATAGCAGGCGTTAGACTTACCTGTCTTTCTGAGCTGCGCAGAATACTTACTTATGACACAATCAGGCGAATCATTTGTGGGAACCTTCCAGTGGTAATTATTCTGAATAATAATGGTCACATCATTCCTAATGGGGAATATCGGCATTATATGAATGAATATATTAGCAGAATACCGACATCGACGTGGTCAAATGCGTAAAAATACAGCGATTGCGTTGGCGTGGGGATGAACCCAAAAGCTTTATAGCGAATTCAATGGGCGACGCAGAGGAAGTCGACCAGAATTCTACTGGAAGGATGAGGCTTTTGGGCAACTGCTAATACTTGCTGCGACGTATTAAAGAAAGGGCGAGGAAGATCGGCGCTTGGGATTTTTTACTACATGCGGTAAAGCCTATACTCTTATATATTCCGCTTAAGTAAGTACTAAATTAGTACTAAGTACTAAAAAGTACTAAATTAGTATCAATCTCAGTATTGGAAAGAACGTACAGTAGTTCGTGATATTTTGTAAACCGAAAGATACTCGAAAAATAGTTTATTATACAATCTAATTAGCACGTAGTTGTCTGGGGAATGAGTTTCTGTAGGCTTTGAAAGAGTACTAAATGAGGTTTTTGTAACTTCAGCATGATTTTTTTCAGAAATGTGAAGCGCTGGAAGAATTTGGAAACCGAATTCGGTTCCGTAAGTACAAAAATTGTACATTCCATATTACTCGATCCGGAATTTGTTGCTTAGTGTAATTAAGCTATATAGTTAATTAAATAAGAGAAAAGTTATGGGCCAACAGAAAATCTATTTGGATTCCAAACACTGTGACCCTCTGCCACAAAACCTCACCAATTAGTATGCATCATATATTTTTTTGATGTTTGTTTGAGCGGTGGATAGCGTAACGGTGCGGCATGGAAATTTGTATGATGTTATCCATATTCTATTGATTTCTTATACTACGAAATACCATAACACAGACCAACTGAAACATTCGTCAACCTACCGCAAAAACCTCCAACTCTCTAAGCTCGCAGGCCCCCAAAAACACACACACACACACATCCATACATACACAGCCAGGTGCACATACCCGCACATTCACATAGAGAATCGTATGTCGAATTTATAGGCAAAAAGGACAACGACTACTTAAGGAAACGCATGCGCTGAATTAAATACTCCAAACGACCTCGTGTTTGTGTCCAACATCGTAAAATGCTTGATGATAATAGAACACAACAAAAACAAACGTGTACTCAGACGTACGGACACGCTTAGCAACATCATCATCATCATTGCCATCACCATCATCATGTTCATCATCACCAGCGCCATCGACAGTCAGAAAGCCAAGACCTGTATTTTGTTTTGGTGGGGTACTCGAGGATACTTTGTTTTGGTTTTGGTTTCCACTGAAACATAACGAAAAATGAACCGTTGTGCGGTCGGTGCAGCCGTTAAAACGACACAGGAAATTGTGCTAGTCATTAAATAATAAAAAAATAAAAAAAAAAAAAAAATGCAAACAAGAAGAATCGAATATTCTCATATAAAAAGTTCTTCACAATTATTTAAACGGAAAAATTTGGTCAAATTACGCGAAAAAGTGCGTTGATTACAATTGACGGGAATAAACAAAAGGTATTCAAATTGTTTATATACCAACCAAGTGACTTTACATGCCTGCATACAAATGTACGTATGTGTGAATATGTTGGTGTGTAAGAAATTATACAAATGGAGAAAGTAGTACAATCTCTATATAGTAGTATATAAAAATGTGCATATGTATCTACATATATATATATACCAGTAGCATACTATATATAATATACACAACATGTGTATGCAAGAAAGAGGGCATGCTAGTGTCCTGTTTTATATACGAGTATTAACATACATATATATAAATCGATGTGCAGATATGTTCAAATGTATAGAAATGTCCTCTTTTTGTGTGCCTATGGGGCTTTCTAAAAACTGAGAAAAACTTTAGCTTCCATCCTTTAAAATTGTGTCAATGGACAAAAAAATGATCTGTATAAAATTTCAGTTTAATCAGATGACCTCAGAGCATAATTTAAATGCCATGGAAATCGTGAGTTTGATGACCATAAATGGAAGTTTACGTTTATCTTTTCCCAAGTTCTGTTTTCATATTTTGTAGCAAATTTGGGAAGATGTTCAAGAACTAGCTGCAAACGGTTTGAAAGATATAAATCAAAGAATATATGGGTTAAATCGGTCATTTGTATAGGAGATACCAGAATGGGTTAGAAATTAACAATGAGTTTGCTTTGCTCTATTTCGGTATTGCAACAACAGCAATAGAGTTAAACAAAACATCTCTTTCCGGCGAAAAATGAAAATGAACAAATATAAAATAGGCTACATCTGTCATTTGTATAGGAGGTACCAGAGTGGGGTATGGCAACAGCAGCAATAGAGTTAAACAAAAAAAAAAAAAATTAACAAATATGATAAAATAGGCGTTTGCAGAGAATATCCTGCCTTCTCTTTAAATATTCTAAATATAGGGTGATTTTTTAATAGTAGTTTTTTTTTTAATCGAATAAAACACTCAAATTTGCATCATATATTAAAATTTGTTATTGGAATCGATAAATTGGTCTTTGCCATTTAATTTTTTAAGATAATTTCATGTAAATGTTGTCCACGGCTCCGTCTCAAAATGTCCATTCGGAAGGTCCAATTTTTCAACATTTTTTCGAGTATTTCGGCCTGTATTCCACGAATAACCCGTGTTATGTTATCCTGTAAGGCTTCAATAGTGTTCGGCTTGTCCACATAGACTAACGACTTGGCATAATCCCACAAGAAATAATCAAGAGGCGTTAAATCGCAAGATCTTGGCGGCCAACTCGGAGGGCCAACTCGAGAAATAAGCTGCTTACCAAATTCATTCCTCAACATATCCATTGTTTAACGAACAGTGTGGCATGTTGCGCCGTCCTGATGAAACCACATGTCAACCAAGTTCAACTCAGCCAATTAGGGCAAAAAAAAAAAAATCGCGTATCATAGCTCGATACCGTTCGCCGTTGACGGTAACGTTTCTTTCACGGTCGTCTTTGAAGAAAAATGAACCGATGATGCCACCAGCCCATAAACCACACCAGACTGTCGTTTTTTCGGAATGCATCGGTAATTCATGTGTGGCATGTGGCTGTTCATCACTCCAGGTGCGACAGTTTTGCTTGTGTACGTATCCGTTCAGCAAGAAATGAGCCTCATCGCTGAACACAATTTTTCGATAAAACAGCGGATTTTCATTGAGCTTTTTTAAGAAACATTCACCAAAAATTAGACGTTGTGGTAGGTCATTCGTCATTCCATGATGAAATGGCAGAGTATACTGTACACTTTCCACTTTGACAGATGACGTTTGGACGCCATTACGTTGGTAACCTGCTGCCAACTTGAATAACTTAAATCTTAAAAAATCACCCCATATTTTCACCCAAATCAAGTTGTTTGTACCAACGAACAGTAGGTTTTCGAAATATTGCATGAATAAGAATAACAATAATTTTAGGGTGGTAGGTGAATTTATTAATTTAGACGAAAATAAACTAAATGTTGTCATATTAGAAAGCAAACAGTGTATTTTGTTTGCATACAGAAATTTCTACGGACTAAGGACAAAGTCCTTTCTCTATTAACTAAAATCCAGCCGTATTAAATACCGAATATCGCATCGAATCCATCCTGTTATTATCATCGAGTTAAGATTGATCATTTAAGTATTTGAATAAATAGTTGAATTATTTTCGAAATATAGGCGTCAAATTATAATTCCAGAAATATTTTTACAAATTTTTGATTGAGACACTTATTGCAAAGTTATAAAATATGCCTCGAACGGGTTTCCTACACCGTACGAATTCCAAATAAGAACTGATTGTGACGCGTCATTTTATTACCAGTGTTGAAATATTTTCAAAACAGATGCTCTATATCCAAGTGTGTATATAGAAACTTACTTTCATTCAAATTTGTACATAAACATTTCTTCCAAGAAAAGTTCCCTGCGCATAGCAGCGTTTTTCCCGAGAAACTTCTTTAAAAGTTGTCTTCCCAGAAGGTTTCGATTTCAGCCAGATAGAGATTATTCGTTTTAAAATTTATCACGTGACGCACTTTTCTTTATATAGAAGATACTTTCATATATATAATCTGGAAATATAAGATAATCGATACATATAAAAAGTAAAAAATCTTTCCATTTAAAGGCGAGTCTTGAAAGATATTTTTCGTATAGACAATCGTAATGGGAGGTACTCCATTGAAGAAAGGTGTCATGGAAGGTACAATTCCTGAAGACAATTATATTCGAAAATAGTTTTCACTTAAATTAAAGCCCCAGAACACACTTCGCGTACAAAAAACTGACTGGAAAAAATGTACTCGTATTTTTCTGTATAAATAAGAACCAATAAGGTAATTTTCATAAGGAACATTTCTTCCAATAAACTCTTCCAGAAAGCTTCATGAAATGTTGATTGAATTAAAAACTTTTCTTCATAAGAAAAGCAGCTTCTTCATAAGAAAAATCTCTTCCCAAACATTTCTTGCTTCATCTATGAAGTTTACTTTAAACACAATTTTCACGTTTGAAATTATTTTATTTTAACTTATATTATACAATTTCAAACAATAAAAAACTTTAATGCAACTAGTAAAGTAATTGTAGTTGTAAATAGTTGGTTAATTGTTGGAATAGTTAATTTATTGGGAGCCAACTACGGATTTCTTTCACTAAGCCCTTTTTTCAGTAAGAGATTTCCAGGAGAATTAGAAAATACAGAAAGGTAAATGTCTGTGAAGATAGTTCTCTTTATGAAAAATGTTTTCTTCTTCATTTAAGTTCTTATGCACACTATACACTTTCTTAAAAACACTATTCTATGCTAAAAGTGTCCTTCCAGCATCTTTTCTATACGAGAAATGTATTCTAAGCTGCTTTTTTGTACGAAATGTATGTTCCGAGATATTTGCGTTTTCCAATCCGCTTCTGTTTATTAAAATTGTCTCCTAAGACTCTCTTCCATAGAAATCCTCTAGGGTCCTTTTTACGTTAAGCTTTTTCCAGGCCGCATTTATGTAGAAAAATCACTTTAACAGATATTTTTCACGCAAAACATTAAACATTTTTCTGTGCAAAAAGTGTCTTCCCAAACATTTTCCTGTACAAAAATTGTCTTCCACACAAAATCTCTATACAGGCAGTACCTTCCAAGACATTTTCTTTACAAAAACTGTCTTCCAATAAGCTTTTCCATTTGAAAAGCTTTTTTTATGACCGTTTTCTATACGAAATGTGTCACTTGTCTAAATGAAACGGGTCTTTCAGCTTGACTTTCTTTGTTAAAATTGTCTTCCAAGACTTATTTTCTTATGAAATATTTCCTTCATAGAGATTTTTCTATGTTTAAGCTTCTCCCAAGGCACTTTTCTATACAAAAAATTGTATGATATCTTTCTATAGAAAATGTATATTTCAAGAAAATTTTCAATACAAAATGCGTCTTCTCAGACACTCTTCTGTGCAAAAAGTATCCTCCGAAATTCTTTTCTATATGAACATATATCTTCTAAAACACTTCGATCCGATAAGAATCTTCTAAGATATTTTTCTACACGAGAGACATGCGCAGAAACATGGAAACATGGAGAGAAACAAATTCCATCGTACCGAGTGGAGGTCAATAAGTTGTTAGAAGAACATGGTGGATGGTGAATCCATCTTTCCTTTCGACCTAACTATGCTTTTTCGTAGATGTTTCAGATAATTAATGGATTCATATACGTATACGAAAATGAATAACCTCGCATCCCATGAATGAGATATGAGAGAGCTTTTCATGTCATTATATTTTTAGACTCAGTCAACGGGAGCTACAGGTTGACGACCATTATGAACGTCACAGTTTCAAAAGCATTTACCAAACTTGTCGATTACTCGACTACTCGAAGTGTTCGTCGGACATATCGAGGCGACCGCCGCTCAAATAATGGCAGGTGGCTGTATATGGAGGATTGAAACCGCAATCAGACGAACGATGGTCATTTTTACTGACGGCCGTGCCACTGTCAGTTACACGATGGATTTTAAAGTAATTCGTCTCCAAATATTGTTTTGGAATCAGATGTGGCATTGTGATGTGCCTGTATCATAATAATGTAATGGAAAGTACCACCACGTTTAAATTCATGCAACCAATTGTACCCAATTGTAAATGATTCTACAGATATGCTATAACATTTGTCCAACACGATTTTAGTTCTTTTTTTAAAGGACAAAATTATATAACAATTGTTAAAAATGCAGTGAATGTTTGGAAAAATTCTATTGCGAGCTATACCAAATCTCTTTTTTCCGTTGAATTGCTATAGTTTTTACCATAACTGTGGGTATGTGTATATAGAACAACACGAGCCACGTTAAGTGTGATTGTATTCGTTAGAGGACGGTTCCGTTTTGTCCGTATTTTCCCGCGAGTGTGTGTAAGTGTTAGTGTGTACTAAGAGTGGGTCGGTGTTTCACACAGCTTGCCTAAATCCATTTGCACGTGACCCACTAAAATGAAACAAATACTACAATTTTGTTTTTGTTTATATTTTCTCCGTTCTCCTTCACCCAGTTCACCTTTTATAAAAAAGTCCATGCATATCACATCATACTTAGAATGTACGTACTTCTATACAGGTAAATAACTGCATGTGTATATATTCACAAACACAAACACTTACACACACACAAACGTGTAGGTTATACCAAACAAAGAAGAATAGTAAAACATGCTACTACTATCATAAACATGGATAGACTGTTTTGTTTAATTCAAAATGAAGTTTATCCTTGAAAATTCTGTTAACAACACATAAAACGCCGTATATACGGGCGAACATATGTACAATGAAAGCTTATTCGTATACGGTTTCAGTTGGGATGCCTTCTAGAGGGCCCGTGTGTCATGCATATGGATCCATATAAATGTTTTTTTTTTTTCTAAATAACTCGGTGACCTCTAAGAGAGAAAAACCTTAAATCCTCGCTTCTTATATAAAGTATTCTGCAAGGCTTTCGAAGGAAGAAAGTATAAAAAACAGCTACAAAAGAAGATTTTCCAGGACTTCTAAAGAAGGCTTTTCTCATACCTGCAAAATAAGACGTACTAAAATGCTCCCACGAGAAGGTCTTTCCGGATTGTAATTTCAAATTTAAATTTACAAATTCTGCAGCACCTAAATTTAAACTTAGAACACTCGATACCCTACCATCTATATTGCTATACACTTACGCTAGGCGACAGCAAATTTCGACTATAAATACAGGGTTATCCATTTAGTGATTTCAAATCCGCTGGTCTGGCAAGGCTGTCAGCTGTTAAATACCTGTCATCTGAAGTGTTATTTATTTAGTGAAAGGTTTGCCATTTACGAATATGGATCGTTTAACAAACGAAGAACGCATAAAACGATAGTCAAAACTTACTACAAAAGTGGTGATTCAAACGTGATTATGGTCATTACAATCGACCCACCGTGCAAGGAATTGGCAAGATTATAAAGAAATTTAAAGAGACTGGAAGCGTTACAGATGTGGTCAAGCCTGTGCATCATCACAATGTACACACTGCCGAATATATCGAAATTCTGTTAAAGAAAGTGTGGCGGATAATCCGAATTTTAATTCAAAGCGCTATGACCGTATTATAACCGACTATTTTTTTGACCAGCAGTTGAAGATTATGAACTGGACGACATGTGGTTTGAACAAGACGGTGTCATGAGCCTCACAACACGACCGGTTTTGGCCTTATTGCATGAGAGTGTTTCCAGAAAGCGTAATTTCATGTTTTGGCAATGTCAATTGGCCACCAAGATCATACGATTTGCCGCCGATAGACTTTTTTTGGGGGTTACGTCTTTAAGGGGGTAATTTCCAACGTTGGAGCATTTGAAAATCAACATTCGTCAAGTTATCGCCAAGATGCCGCCTGAAATGTGGAAAAAAGTGGTCGAAAACTACCTCAAAAGGATATACTGCTGCAACCAATCCAGAGGCGGTCATTTAAATTACATTGCATTTCATACATAATGGCGAGGTCCATGAGTCACAATAAAATAAAAGTTCTATCTAAATCATAGCTTCATATGCGTTTTATTTAACTTTACTTTTGAAACCGAAAAATGGATAACCCGGTATTTATTGACGCATGTTTTTAAAGGTCCTTCCATCAAAAGGAATGCAAGAACAACTACAATTATTGTTTGCAGAAAAAAGAAAACAAGACCTTCTTTCCAAACTAGCATCTCTTAAACGATTTCGAAGTAATTTAAAGCCTTGGAATCTTTATCTGTTGAGACGAAGAAGGACATACTTACAGTATTATGTATGCTGTGCTGACTTTTCACGGTAAAAATCCTTATAAAAATGAACTTGAAGTTTGAAGTAGGAAAAGACAGGACCTTCTTTTCAAACTTGTATCTCTTAAACTATTTAGAAGCTGTTTAAAGGTTTGGACTCTCTGCCTGCCGAATCAAAGAAAAACATACTTAGAATACCTGGCACCATGCTGACCTTTCATGGCGCAATTTCACATAAAAACCTAACTTGAAATTCGATGAGAGATGATGTATTTTGCAAAAATGTGTAACTTTCGATGTATTTTGCAAAAATGTTCGATCTTTCGACTTTTGCGTTGCCTTGTTTTATGATACATATCATGTGACACAATTTTTTTTGAATTTCTTCAAATAAAATTGATAGTGATTCGTTCTACATTCCTTTTTCTATACTTGTCTACCTTTGAGATTTTATGCAGATCACCATTTAATGTGGAATGTAGAGAATTTTTCACAGCCATAGCCAAGTTAAGTTCAATGCAGGACCAAATCGGTAGGAAATTATTATTATTATTATTTTCCAAAAATGTTATCACTTGTCAGTTGAAAGCAATTTTACATAGATGCTGTGAAAATGTTCATAAAATTATGGAAACCGCTAAATCTAATCGTCTTGTAATTACTGCTTGCTTAGAAGCTAAATATTGCAGAAAAAATTTTTAGGACGAGTTTAACTGAAATAAGGCTGGATACAAAAAGAACTTGATGTTTGGGTGAAGGAAGCTTTGACATAAAGGAAAGGAATTGTGATCCATCCGGACAGCGCCACATCGATAGTGACTCGTCAGAGGCTTCGGGTCTTGGTTGGGAGATTCTTATGTTTCCAACTTATAGTCCGTACTTGGCATCAAGTGATTACCACCTATTCGTGTTTGTGATGAATGATTTTATCAGTGAAAAATTCGCTTCAAGGGATGTATGTAAAAGTTGGACTGTCCCAGTTCTATGCCAATAGGGATGAGAGTTTTCAAGAGAGAGACACAATGGAATAGCCTTTAAAATGGCAACAATTTATCGAATAAAATGGTACATATTTAACCAAAATAGGATCATTGTAATTATGATAAATAAAGCCTTCAATGGATTTCATTTTTACTACGCCTTGTACTCGTATATTGCGTTCTAGCTCATCAAACAAGAAAGCGATGAGAACAGTCTTGATTACACGTTATTGTCGAGAAAGTAGAAAATACGTCTAAATAAAACAGCGATATTAGAATTATGGGAAAGAAGAATTGTAAACCAATTATCGTGACTTCAATGAATATGCCACAGAAGGGTGAAATAATGACTACCGGATCATTGATAAAGGAAGGAAAGCCATTCTTCCAATCCATGTTTTAAAAGATAAATTTAAATATGTATTTAGTTAAGAAAAGAAGGTCTACAAAAAGACCTGTTTTGTGAAAGGCTTTCAAATTATGACATAGAAGGGAAAAAGGAATATTTAGCGGATCACTGATAAAGAAAGAGGAAATATTCCTTCAAATGGACTTGGAGGATGGTAAATTTAAATATGTATTGAATCTCAATGAAGGCCTGCAAGTAGGCCTGTTTTGCAGATGGCTGCCAAATTTTGCCGCTTGTGCTATACATACCTACATTCATATGTTTGTACATACATATGTATGTATATATGTTCTCTTACATGTGATAGATGTTTTATTGGTGTGGTAACTTTGAACTTGTCCCATTCTGTGTGGCCCAGTGTACTCTGTCCACACACACACACACATGCACAAATATACATAATATATGCATGCATATCCGTTTGGGTCATTCTGGTATATACGAAAAACACGATGTTGATTTTGTGCCACTGGGTAAATAGTGGTATACGAGTACATATATATAATTAGTTTCCTCTCCCCCACGGTTATTGCAATAAAGTCTGAAAATTTTCAAATATCTTGAAACATTTGATTGATTTGCAATTAACTCATAAATTTATCATGATCTAATGCGAGGGCATAGCATAAAGTTTACTTGTATGTACATTCATCGACTATTTGGGATTATAATGGAACAACACAGTTTTTTTTCCCAATCGATAGAAGCTTGTGGATTGCGGACATGTGACTGTGCTGATCACAATAATGTGATTTATAAACGATATTTGTTGTGTTGTACATCTGCTATAATATTCTTCACCAATACTCATTTTTGGAGCCCCTTTTAAACTGATAATTTAGTCAAATTTATTAAAAGCCTGTTAAGATAAATGTTAAATTAATATCAATACCGATAACCGTGGGAAAGAAAATCTTTTTATTCTCCAAAGTTCAGTACATTATTTAAGGTTGGTATTGATTTGGCAAAAAATTGATTGACATTGGAAGCCACCATTTTGGATATATTAAAAAATCAGAGATTAACATGTTGCACCAAGGGTTCTTTGACATAAATTACAATTTTTGGGCCGCCATTAAAGGACTCTGCAAAATGCTTGTTGCGTACAGCGTTTGTTTTATAAATTGTTGCCATTTTTAAGGTAATCCCATTATGCCTCTCTCATAGAAGACCTTGTCTCTATTGGCAAAAAATTGGAACAGCTACTTTTGACAGACTTCTCTTAAGGCGAATTTTTCACCAACAAAATTATTCGCTATAGATAGCAGTGCCAGCTACGAATTATAAGCTGGATGCATAATAAACTCCCAACAAAGCTGCCGGAGCTTCTGGCGACTCACTATCGGTGTGTGTGGCCTGGCGATGACCTGACGGATCACAATTGCTCTTCTATTGGCTAAAGCGATTGCTTCCTTTAGATAGTTTAATTGCAAATAGTACAGGTCCGAATAATTTCACCAACAAAACCATTCGCTATAGATAGGAAACAGTGATAATCATTTAGTGCCAGCTAGGAATTATAAACTGGATGCATATGAAACTCCCAACCAAGCTCCCGGAATTTCTGGCGTGTCATTATAGATGTATGTGTCCTGACGGACACTAAAGCGATTGCTTCCTTTAGATAGTTTAATAGCAAATAGTACGGATCCGAATAATTAATTTGGCCGTAGGAAGCAGCAGCTGTTAGCATACAATTTTCTACCAATCCCACTAAGCACACAACAAAATCTGCATGACCATATATCCTGGCTTGGCAATTGCTTGCGTCGGCTCTCCGCATATGGACCATGACCGTTTTCGCTTGACGCTGCTGTAGGTGGCACACTTATCATCACCAGTCACCAGCCGCCCCAGAAATGGGTCAGGTTTGCTGCTATTCGGCAGCGATTCGCAAACGGAAATTCGGCCCATTAGGCACTTATTATTGAGCTTCTCTTTGTATCCAACCGTCAAAATTACTGGGACGGAGTAGGCAAAACCAAAACTGCGTAATATCGCCCGTTACGGTATCAGCACCATAAATGCTATTCACATTTTCAGCCGTCTGACTTGCATTTTCCACCTTATTGCAGAAAAAACTGTAAAATATGACGTCTTTTCTCGTTGATCAAAGAACTGAGTCATACGATCACAAAGTGATCTGAATAGTTTATTAAGAACAAAATCATAACTTTCTAACACCACCTAGCGATTTCCGATCTCTCACCATACGAGATACCAGTTCCCAAAACTAGCTGACCTGACGTATAGATAGTGCCAGAGGTTTGGCAAAACTCATTTTGGCGAAAAATGGCAACCGTACCTATATAAAACATACGTTTTACATATGTTTTACATTTCAAGGCGCCACGTTGTTTAGCATTAATATTATTATTTGAGTCATCAAAAGTTGACGACCTCAGTGAATTTGTTAACATGGAAAAAAATTGGTCACCGTCATGTATTTTAATATTTCCATTTGAAAGCTCTCAGTCCAACCAATATTAAAGCCGGGCTAGATTCTACTCTGGGGGAGTCTGCTCCTTGGTTTACTACTGTATATATTGTTCGCCAGAGTTGAAACGAGGCCGTACGAGCTGCCGAAACGAACGCCGTAGTGGTCGACCAAGTGAGGTGTCCCCGCCAAACAAGGTTAAAAAATCCACTAAATGGTTTTGGATGATCGTCGGCTGAAGCAACATGAGTTAGCTGAAATGATAGGCATTTCAAAAAGTGCTATACATGGTATATTGACCGCGCCGCGCTTGCTTTTAATGAAGCAAAAACAGCGTCGTGAAGATGTTTAAGTAGAGTAATTGGCGATGTTTCACCGCAATAAACTCGAATTTTTGCGCCGATTGGTTCATGATGATGAGACGTGGGACTACCACTTCACACCTGAGGCAAAGGAGTAGTCAAAGCAGTGGATTGGAGTGGGAGAATCGTGTCCAAAGAAGGCGAAAACGGGTTCGTCTGCAGGAAAGTTCACGGCGTTTGTTTTTTGGGATGCGCATGGATTAATTTTTATTGATTATCTCCGGGAAAGAAAAACAATCAACGGTGAATATTATGCTAATTTATTGCGGTGTTTAAGTAATGAAATTGTGAAAAAGGCTAAATTTGGCGAAAATGAAAGCGTAATTTCGTCAAGACGATGTTTCAGTTCACACATCCACTATTGTGATGGCCAAAATTAATGGATTAAAGTTCGAATTGGTTCATCACCCACTTTATTCGCCAGATTTAGTTCCCTCGGATTATTTTCTATTTCCAAACTTGAAAGAATGGCTAGATGGTAACAGATTTGCCAACAATGAAGAGGTTGAGTCTGCGGTTGATGGCTATTTTAAGGAGTTTGACAGTTCTTACTATAAACAGAATATAGAAGCTATTGAATATCGCTGGAAAAAATGTACCGAGCTAAAAAGAGATAACGTTGGAAAATAAAGACTATTTTTCCCAACCTTTTTGTGTCTTCTTTGTTCGATTGGCTAACTTCAGAACCGCCAACGTATACATATATTATTAAAGTCATCTGTTGGAAAAATAGTGGATTTATTTTTTACTATATCTTATATTAATAGTCAAGAAATAGTATTTAACACTATGCACTAATCTTACTAAAGTATATGTTATAGTAAAATCGGCCAAATCTAAAATTTTGAATATTGTAGTATTATATCACTTAATATAATTGGTAGTGTGGTAGTAATTCGGCATATCAACTTAGACACATCCTGACTGTTGTTGTCATAACTTTAACGTAATATTTTTCCTCGCTCTATTTTGGGGTTATAACTGGAAGCGCTAAGGTCGTCCATTCTATAACCTCAAGATTTACTATTCCACCAATAATTTAGAATTGAAAAGCCTGATTAATCTAGTCATAATATAGGGAAATGGTGAAGCTCTAATTTCAGATCTTTTACTGTTATTGACTTATGGATATCCAAATAACCGAATATTCCAAAGAGCTAGTTTACGAATTCGGACCTTCTGACATGTACTACTTATCTTTTAATGTTATAAAGCATCCGTATGGTGGTAACTAAAGAGAGTTTATGTTTGTAAATTACATACAGCTACTATTATTGCATCCTAGACAATTATGTCTGCCTAGCAATTGTCGCTAAACATCCGGATCGTATGCAGTGACCTGAAAAGCCACTTACATTAAATTATTTTGAAAGCACGTAAGTTGATGACCTCCGGAAGGAATGTCTGCACTCTTTATAAAGGAGGTGTCTCTATTCAATTAGCGGATGTTCTTGACAAATATAAAGTTGACAATACTGTGCAGCAGAAAATGTAATAGACAGGACAATAACGTGCTCGACGCAGTAGCTGTGATATCTTTGGCTGCTATAAAAGGCAACCATGAATTCGGATGTAAGTTTGAGGAGGGTAAGAGACTGTCCAAGTCTGTTCTGGTTTCGCGGCATAGACCTATAAGCGGTCAAATAGTCGCAACCAGTATCAAGGCGAAGTATTTTATATCGCGCTGATTCGTGAATACACTCCGGGGGAAGACATAGGCGATGAGATCAAAGATACATTTTATAAGCGCCTAGAAGAAACATACGATCGCTGCTCTGGGACAAACACTGAAATTATTCTGGAAGATTTTAATGCCAAAATAGGAAGGAAAGATGCTCATGCCCAAATAAGCTGTGATAACGAAGACGAATGTCTCTATTTCATTTGGGAAGCACAGAAGTGCGATACCTTCAATGTTTGTTGAAAATCATTTTTAAGCATTTGTTTTGAAGAGTTTCCATTTTTCATAAGCGGCTCTTTGCCGCGTTGTACCATACAGATGAAGTGAAAGACATTATAGGCCTTATAACACACTTGTAAATACGATTCTTATTTTTAGGACTTAGACTCGATCATCAGTGGCCAAAATGCCCTAAATGAATGCAGTGCCTTCTCGCAAGATAATTGAATATGTTTGTGGAAGGAGAGTTTTTTTTTATCTAAAATCACCCCAAGATATTTAACATCATTTTGAGTTTCTATGGTGTCGCCTTTAAAGTATGTACATGTATATGTCTCGTCGGGATTCTTTTCGGATATTTGTTGAAAGAGAAAATTATGCTTTGTGTTTTGTGGAAGTTGATCCTAATTTTCCAATTTTTAAAGTATTTGTTGCAGGCCATATAACTATTTTCCATTTTTTTAAGACGGGTGTTTGTTAACTTGTCTGATGAAATTAGCGTCGTATCGTCTGTATAATAAGCAATGCCAACTTCTTTAGGAGGTTTGAAATCCGAAGTATAGATCGAGAACAAAATTGGTGATAATATTGATCCTTGAGGTAGCCCAGCCGGAATACTTTTGAACGACGAGATACTCTGCCCAATTGGAACCGCAAATTCCCTGTTGTTTAGAAAGCCTGCGATAATTTTACGCAAATACTTTGGCACATCTGCTACAACTAATTTAAAAAGTAGATCGTCTATGGCATAGAGTGTCGAATGCTTTCTCAACATCAAAGTTATATTAATCCTGTTGACTTTCTGTTGCGCTTGTTCCTAATTATTTTGTTTCTTACTCTACCAATTTGGTGAATAGTGCTATGTTCTTTTTTAAACCCAACTTGCTCATCGGGTATTATCGTGTGAGAAAATTGGTTAAAATTCTTGGAATGCAAGAGCTGATCAATTTGGTTCAATTATCCAGGCTACCCAATAAAAATACTGATTATATATTCCTTTGCATTGCAAACATGACCTACGACAAGAATGGATAAAAAATTCAATATTCATGTAAATATGTCTACAATTCAAATATCTATATAATAATCATGTATTACTTTTAATTAACTTTAAATGTTTACTTATGATGACTGTACTTAAAGCAAATTCCAAATTTTTATCAAAATTCTCACATACGTATTCTAAAGAATTTGGGAATTTGGTCAGATATTTATTCGAGCAGAACTCATTATTATTATTAATTTACATATTTCATACGCATACAAATGTGTGTATTTCTGTATTGGATAAGAGAAATTCGAAATTGCTGCAGAATTAAAAAAAAAAAAACCCTTCTCAACGCTTGTGCCACAAAAGAAAAACAACGAGCAGGGATTGAACGCGATTAGAGAGCGTTGCGAGCACGTAGCACTTTGCGAGAGTTCGAGCTAAAGATAAACTGCTCTTTTTTTTTTTCTGCGTTTTCAGTATGACGTGTAGGCGTGGTTTTACGATAAGCCCAAAAATAACACTGTGCTGCTGCGGGTCTCTGGGTAAGCCAGCCAGTAGGCAGTCATACAGCAGCCGCAAAAGCTATAATTGTTGTATATGACTGCTATAGAATCTATTGTATTATGGATATTCGTCTGAATGTTTGCAAGTGTATAAAAAAATATATATAGAAATATTAAATCGCTTATCAGACCGACATTCGCTTACGAATACTCTTAACTCGCCAACAGACTGAAAATCATTTACTATTTAAGACTTTGTTATGTCTTTGCATTTCCTCAGTTACAATTCACTGCCGCTGGAGAGTGGTGGAGGTAGAGCTCGAAGTAGACAACGTCTCTCAAGGATATTTGGGCGGCGGAGTGCAATGTTGGATATAGCGCTATTAAATTGATATTTCCAGCGATTAAAAAGGAAAGATTACAAGTCAGTCCATCATTGGGCAACATAGCTGTTTTCAGATTGTTAGCTGCCTTGTGAAGGGCTTCCTTGTAATTTCACGACAACGGTGATAGATTAGTGAAAGTTGAAGAAAAGTGATGTGATGTGTTGTGGCATCTTTACGAAATGTTAATTTTTAAAAAAGGAAGTATCATAATGGATAAGTTTTGCGTTGATTCATAACTTTGGAATTACTTAGTGTACTATTTTGGAGCATTTGGTATTTATTCGAATACGTGCATGCGGTTATATAACAAACGACATACAGACTGTAAGTTTTTATTTTGCGGTGAGACCCTGCTATATAAAAAATCGTATTTGTGATTCATTGGTGGTTGCAGTTCTCAAACCGCAGAATAAAAATAATTACATAAAAATAATTACACAAATTCTTAGCATATTACATGTTTCTGCTGAAGTCATAGAGTTGTATTCAGATATTTTCATTTATTAAAGTTCTTTTAAGTTATAACTTTTATTCAAAAAAATATGCTTAAGAATTAATTGTGATTTTTATTATATTGCTCGGAGAATAATAATTATTTTTGAGTTTTATAATAAAATATAAATGAAAATTAAATATATTGTGAATCCAAAGCAATACCAATAATTTCCATTCAAATCTCATTATTTCTACCATATCGTTCTGGGCTAAAGAATTGTTTGAACGAAAACCATGGAAATGTTCACAATTTACAGTCAATTATCATTAATATATCATAAATTAAGTTAAAGAATAGGAAAGTTTAAAGAATAAGTTTAAATAATAGGAAAGTAAGGAGTAGTAAGAGTAGCCAGGCAGTCTAACAAAATTCCAAACGCATTAAAATTTTTTTCTTTATCCCAAAACACTTACAAAAAGAGAAATACGCAAGATTTCAATGATATTCCTCATCTATAATTATCCGTCGGAGCCTTTTTTCTTTGGTATTGCCGTCAGATAGTTGGTTGTCCATCTTTTTTTTTTAATTGTGAAAGAGGAAATGATTATCGCTAAAGTTATTACTTTTTCTTTCATTTTTTTTCTTGAGCCATTACTTAAATAGTATCTCAATTATTTAGTGAATTAAATCTTAAAAAAAAGTACTGGTAGTTATTAACTTTTACTATTTAATCTGTTATAAAATTTTTTTGTTATATTATAGAGTAGCTGTAAGTAAATTCCATTTAAAGTTATAATTCCATATTTTAAGATGAAAACAAAGTGAAAAATTCTAATAAGTGAAGTAGTTGTAGTAGCAGAAAAATATGATTTAAAATATGACTGTTTAAATCATATTTTTCTGCTATTAAGCAACACATTTTTATAACATTAGTATTGTAAAGTTGTAAAATGTATTTGTTATTCAATTGTAGAGAGGATATGTTGTAATATTGTAATTTAATCAAATCGGTATTAAGGCTTAAAATTACAATCCTGAATAAGTAAATTTAAAAAAAGTCCTGATTCGGACAGAATATCCAATAGATGTTCAAAGCCACTTCGCCCTAGATAGTATCTTGAAATTTTTAACAAAAATTTTCAATTGTTGCATTACTTTCTGTTATTTTCCAAAAGTCTGGGGAAAAAATCTGGCAATAACTGCTATACAAAAATCTGGCATAGATATTTCCAATCCAGAATCCTATCAGCCAATCAATTTGCTTAGCACAATAAGTAAAATTCTAGAAAAAATTATTAAGACCAGCGAAAAATCCAGCAAAAAAAAAAAAGGAGAAAGTCATTCCCTAAGAAAATAATTTCCATAAACTCTACAAATGCTATATGAGCATGTTTTTCATTTCTTAGAAAGTTCTTTCTAACAACATACAATTATAATAATATAAAACTGTTTTGAAATTAATTTTTTCTACAAAAATCCAATTCACAATATCTATGTTATACTGAATTGAACCTATTTAAAAAGACTGACAAATATTTCCTGAGATAATATATTTAGTTTTAGCAACTTTTTTGAGATTCTAATGCCACTCTGAGATGCAACTTTGAAGTTTCCATAATATCGATTTTCATCTTTTTCGAAGAAGCAACTAAACATAACTTACATAAGACCTTAAATCTGCCTAAAAATCATAGGATTTTCATTGGTTTATGAGATCTAGTAAAAGTGCGCTGAAATGGTGCAAAAAATAACAGCCTCCTCCCTATGATGTTGATGTTAAATTCATCCATGATTATCCAAATTTTCGCTGTTTCCAGATCACGTGTTGAGAATCTTTTTGGATGTTCTTTTTCTGCTGGGTATACAACTAAGTTAATTTCTCTATGCCTTTTTCTACCTGCAGCACTATCTGTTGTAATATTACGACAATTATCTACAGTAGCCTGGTAACAACCAATATACAAGGACCCGGGTACATTTCTGTCTCACTGAAAACTTACAGTTTCTTGACATCCATGAATAAGATATGGAAAAGCTTTCCATATTCAGCAAATTTACACGCATTGTATTTTTAGATGCACTCAACGGGATGTACAGTTTAACGGCGATTCCGAACATCAGTTTAAGAAGCATTTACTGGACTTGTCGATTATTCGATTACTCGAAGTGTTCGTCGAGATGATAATGAAATGTTTGAGATCGAGGTGATACAATAGTTGTATCGATATTCGAGCCCTCGATTATATGATAGTTGCGTATTCTATCACGTCATGGCCGTTCACGTGGTTCACTCACATAAAAGAATATCATTTTGTATGAAAAGTTTTGTATATCAACCATCTGATCGTTATGAAACTTTAGCTGATTGTTCCATAGCTGTCTGGAATAGTTTCTAAATGGGTTTTATTTGATTATTGATTATTGTTTTGATTTGATTTATAAACGTGATTTTCGTACATTAAATAGATACGATTTATCGGGTTGTTCGGAAAGTTCGTTGGGTGTTTAAAAGACATTTATTTAAAAATTTTTTATACAAGAAAACAATTATTTTAATCTCTTATATAACCTCCCCCTTTTTTAATAACTTCTTTCCACCTCTCTGGGAGCTTTTTAATTTCTCTCCCATAAAACTCGCGTTGTTTTTCTGAAAAAAAACGTTAAATTCGATTTTTCACTTCCTTGTCGTTATGAAAATTCAAATCCTTCAACTGGTTGTCAGATTGCGGAATAGGTGATAGTCGGGCGGGGCGAGATCTGGGGAGTACTCTGGAAGTTTCTGATGGGTCCACAAGGCAGTGTCAACATGACGGAAGATGGTATCTCCCCAATTTATGAGTCTCGGCGGTTTTTTTTCCAACGACGCCTTCGATTTATCTAATTGTGCGACATAGTAATCCTCATTAATCTTTTGATTTGTTGCGTGAAGCTCAAAACAGACTACTCCTATAGGCGCCCGTTATGGAGAAATCGCCCGTAGAAAATCTTTTAAACCATTTCTGGCAAGTTCTTTTATTTGGACCGTTTTCTTCATAAATAGACTTTATTTTTCGACTGGCTTCAGCAGACGTTTTTCCTATTCGGAAATAAGATAGCCTAATATACTTAAAATGCTCTTTTTCGCTCATTTTTTCCACTTTTAAAACTTTTTTAAAAAAGCTATAGCCACTCACCACTAGAACCACTGTTTACAATAGTAAACAGTTTACAGATGGGGTGGGAGGAAGTTATGGTAGTGTTTGAAGGAACTCTACTTCATGAGAAGTGGCCTATGGTGAACTAACGAATTAACCGAACAAACTTTCCGAACAACCCAATAAAAACGCTGTCAATGAGTGGAAAGTGTGGTATCCTGTAGTTTTCTATAATAGAACAAAGTCTCTTAAGAAATATGCATGGTATTCATTTTTTTAACTTTGGATCATTTAGAAGATTCGAAAAAAGTTTCAATTTCCTTACTTTTCAACATTCCTAATTACTCGAAAAACGGTTTTTTTCAATGTCGGATATTTGAACGCTATAAAACTGTAAGAGGTTGTCCTAAAAGAATATATGCTGATAGACTCAGAATCAAATTCTGTATTTATTAAATTCATATCTCCACAGATTTTAAAGCGGTGTTTCTTTTTCGAAAAAATGTTGTGTTTTTGGTATCAATCGAGATTTGATGTTTCTAGAGGTACGAAATATATTTTCAAATGGATTTTACTCATTCGTTTAGAATATCAACATAATCAGCAAGACTTTTAATTGTTAATCAACCGGTTTTGAGCACCAAATCTCGGATTTGCTGGAAACGACATTCATTGGTAGAGGCTGATGGCAGTTCAGGACGATCTTCGCCTTCAACTGGTCTTCGGCATTCTTCCAACCGTTTTGTGCCACCTGCAAATATTTCGTTACGATAAAATCCGTCCACTGGAGAAATTCGGCAACATTCTAAACGATTCTGCAGCAAAAATTCCATTTTCATTGCTTAGCTCAATAAAGTGATACATTTTAAATTCAAAGGAGTAAAGCTAATGACAGGTGTCTATCAGCGATAGCAAATTGGAAAGGAAAAATGTTCCTGGAATTCGATAATATAAATTGAAAACTATTCTTATTCTTTGGACGCTGCAGTACTATTACTTACCACTTTTGAGAGAAAACGTATTCTTTGAGTTTTATTTATCAATCAGAATAGAAACTTTCTTTGCATTGCCTTTAAGCGTGAACATTTGAAAAGAAATATTTTTCGAAAATAATATTTATTCTTTGTATGAGCAATTTTTTCTTACTTGACCAATTTGCGCAATTGTAATACTTGCGAGTCTAGCAGAGTGGATGATGGCGAGACAATGTCCGCTGCTTCAGTAAAGACACTGTTTATGATCAGGCACATATTAGTAGCTACAATCCTGTACAGCTTTAACTAATGAATACATTTTATAATTGTAGAAACACCGAAACAATCCTTGAAGGGGCTAATTTTTCTTAATGAACCGATTTCGTTCATTTGAGGTCTACATAAAAGTAGGCACATCAGAAAATGCCGTCCTAACATATACTACAGGGTGGCGCATCAATTGTAATACAATAAGAAATACACATAACTTTTTCTTAATCAATGTATTTCATTTTTTTATTTGTTATCGTATAGAAAATTCAATTTTATCTTAAACAACTAATTGGTTTTGAAGATGATAGACCGTAAATGGTCGCCGTACCCATCCACGCGTATGCGACATCTGATCAGAAAATTATTCATTGCGGTTTCGCCTCAATTATTGTTTTAATGGGCCGCTTCAATTCAGTCAAATTACTCGATTTCGTTTTGTACACTTCTTGCTTGATATAACCCCATAAAACAAAAGTCTGGTGCACTTAGGTCAGGTGACCTTGGTGGGCCAGCGGAAAGTGGGGTTTTTGGATATTTATTTGTTTGAGAATTTTCGTTGGAGCTTCGTCATAACCAATCTGGCAATATGTGCAGTTGCTCCATCTTGCTGCAACCAAATACGTTTAAAACGGATGAGTCTTCGGCATAGTTCTGGGTAAAAAAAACCCTTTCATTATCTTCAAATAACGGTGCTCATTGAAAGTTCGCAGTAACAAGATTCGTGCGCCACCCTATACTTATCGACTTTCTCCGTTTTTGCAGTTTCATAAAAAATAACAATAATTATAATGGTTCTTTCCATACATTACTATTATATATTGAATATAATTTCGAAAAAATTCACATTTTTCTAGAGGTGGATTTAATGGGCCGACATCAAACTTAATTTTAACCCAGAAGTATCTTATAGTTTTTGTAGGGTTAAGTTCGAAATATTTTCTACAGAGGAGTTGACGTATGGACGGACGTGTTTTGAGCGACTTTGATTTTTACGACGATCACAAATATATGCATATGTATATACTCTTCATGGGGTCTCAGATAAATATTTCTAATTGTTACAGAGTGACAAAATTACCATAGCCCCCATCCTATGATGGTGGGTAAAAGAGGAACAGAAAACCACAGGGACTTGTAAGCCGGTTAGAGGAGAAAGCAACACAATAGAAAATATGCCACGCGTGTAAATCACCAATATCCAAAGCTTTACCGCAATCTGATAAACGGTGTGGGAGCTATATATGTACTTATATACAGTAGTGGCCAAAAACTTTGCAACCGAGATGACATGTACAGTTTGCATTTTTGTTTATTGTTTTAACTACTCATTTATGAAAACTTTTTATAGTTTTTTTAACTTCATATAACTTCGTTATTTTTGTTAATCAAGAAGAAGAAAAAAATTCTATACTTTACGACAATAGGAAAACAAAATTGATAGATAGTAGAAATTGAGTGTTCAAAACATTTGCAACTCTCCTTTCTCTCATTCTTGTTAACACTAATAAATGCTAGGACATAACGGTAATCACATTCCTTTTAATAATTTATGATTTACGTATTGGCATTTTATCAAAAAATGCTTGTTTATTGTTTTGTTAAAGCGGTTTTAGTTCGGAGTTAAAAAAAGGTTTACTTCGCTTTACGAACTTTTGAGGAAAATGTCTGGAAACAAATACTATTCGGGATAAAAAATAAGAGTTTTCAGTGATTTTGAAAATGGACTTTCTCAAAAAGAAATTTCTATAAAATATGGTATTCATAAATCGACGGTTTGTCGCATAGTTAATAGCGGCAACATCCAAACAGCTCATAAAGGTGAAGAACCCCGTGTAACAACTGCATGTGAAAATCGGAAAATCAAGAATTTTTTACGAAATTTTCAAAAGCTATTCCCAGAGAAGTCAAAACAGAAATTCCCGTAAATGTGAGTCTTTCCACTACAAAAAAAAAAAGTGCCCGAGATTACGGTCCCAGAAGCTACAGGTGCACCAAAAAAACCGTTTGTGTCAGAAAAAAAAACCTAAAGCTTGCTTCAACTTTGCTCAAACATATTTTAATTGGCCTCAACAGCAATGGAAATATGTGTTATGGTTTGACGAGTCAAAATTTAAGCTCCGAAGATCAGATGCAAGATCCAATGTTCGACGACCTCGGGGAGAAAAGTTTAATCATAGGTTTACAACCGCCACAGAAAGCACGGAGGAGGAAATATCATGGTGTGGGGACGTTTTTCGGGATATGGAATAGGTCCAATTCACCGCATTACTGATACAATGACAGCCACAGTCTATAGAGATCTTCTGTGCTCAGTTATACTTCCGTACGCTGAATGGGAAATGCTACTTTCGTGGACATTCCAGCACAACAACGATTCCAAACACACGGCTGGTTGGAGGAAAATCAAATTAAGGTTATGTAATGGTCACCTTAGTCTTCTGATCTCAATCCGATTGAGAACATGTGGATGATTGCCAAACGTAATATCGGAAATGCAGTATTCCAAAATCGTGATGAGCTTTTCGTCGAATTGAAAAAGCAGTGGAATGCCATTTCAAGCGATTACATTGAAAAGCTTATTTCCTCAACACCTAAAGATGTTCGGAAGTAATAAAAAAACAATGGCTATGCCACAAAATATTGAACACTTAATATTGGTTTTCTAAATTTTTTACGAGTTGCAAATGTCTGTTTAAAACATTTTAATTTCGACTTATAAAGTTAAAACTATTTGTTTTTGTTTTAAGGTAATAAGTATTTTTGATTTTGCAATATATTTAAAAAAAAATAACTGAATTTAATAAAAAAAATAAATTTAGAAAATTCTTAAGGTGTTTTGATTAAAAAAATTCACTTTTAGTTAAAATTTCATTTGCGTTGCATATGTTTTGACCACCACTGTCTATAAGCCAGTGTGTATTTGAGAATTACATATTGGCTTCGATATTGTCCTGATTGCGGTAAAACTTTAGCTGGTAGTTCCTGGGATGTCTGAGATGGTTTATTGGCTAGTTTGGGTTGCCATGCGAGACGTGGTGCACAAATTTGCATCACCACCTCTCGCATAGTAACAGAATTGCATCAGAAATCATCCAAACCATACCAAAGTTTATTGCGTCATTTGAATTATTATGTATTTTTGTACCGTTTTTCTCATTTTTCCACACATGTCAATTTTGGTAATAAAAAAATTACAAAATTACATGACTGGCAATGTCTTAGCGGAGTTAAATTAAACTTTTTTTCGTTTCTCAGTTTCTCAGTGTATTTAAGTGGATTTTTTTGCAAAAACTAAGGATTCTGAAAACAGAAATTTATATACATTTTGCACCAAAAATGTTATAATTGTAATTTATTTCGCAGTGGTGTGGAGTGTATAAAATTCAATGGGCAGAAGGCTGCCACACGACCAGCAAATTTTTCAACAAGCAGTTAAATATCGGCATCATGAAAAAATATTTTTCCTCCGAAATAGATATTACAGTTTTTGCGAAATTAATGTTTTACACAAGTTGAATTGAAGTTTCTTCCATGCTCTGTGGACTTGGACGATTTTGTGCAAAATAAGTTAAACGACAATATTTGAAGTTCTTATTCCTAAAGGTCTAAGTTGATTGATCTATGACCTTGTTTGGTATCTCATTTCTCCTTATTTTATATTTTTGCCTTATTTCAATCCATACCATACAGGACTTAATGTTTGTTACACCGTGTCAAAGACGTCTCACCTTAGCATGGAAACGAAAGTCAGACTTAGCTTCAAATACTTTTCTGCGCGAAATGTATTTTCAGAAACACTATACGAAAACTGTCCACGAAAATACTTTTCTACACGAAAACTTAGGATGCAGATGACTTGCGGCGTAGCTGTTTAACACAGAAGATGACGGGTATAAACTTTAGCGGTATCAGTCCTTTACTTATCGCTTGGAAGGCTTACGTTGGCTGGATCATGTTTTGCAGGCGCACCGAAATGCTCCAGTAGGAAAAGTCTTCGAGAATAAACTCTGTGGGTACCACAGAAAAGTACAAACAAAATTCCGTTGGAAGGACAGGACTTTCAAGACATTGTCAGAAATTTATGTGACAAATTGGAGAAGAGGCAGAGAAGACCAAAGCGGTTGGAATTCTTTCTACATATAGCTCAAAATGAACAAAAATATCGTCCTATTCGTCATTAAGTAAGTACAAAATTCGAGCATTATTACCTAAACCAACAGCCAATTAACACTTAAAAGAAAAAAAAATTAAATTCTACACAGAAAAAATGATACGCCCTACAGTAACATCTATATCATATCATAACTAACGTGTAGTTGATGCTAATTAGTTGATGTTAACGAATTATACAAGATTTAACTACGAGTCTAGTTGACATTAACGATTCAATAACTATTAATGTAAAGTAATATTTAGTACTAACTAACAAGTGAATATTTATTGATGTTTGTTGTTATATATTAAAACTGTTAAGGAAAACGCCAAATAAAACGTATATTTATTAAAATATATTGTATAGACAAATTCAGCTATGGTTTATCCACATTTTACATAATAGCGATTTTCTGTACCTCTATGCATTCTTATATACGGAAAGTGTCTTCTACGATATTTTTCTGAGTTAAAAGTTCATGGTTCCTCTTAGCATGTTTCATTTTATGCGCATTGTCTTCCCGGACAATGTAAATATTAGTCTTGTTTATACTATTAAACTTACTTTAAATGCGTTATTCGTTATTCGGCAACAATGGCCCATTACTTATCTTAAATACATTGTTCTCCGCAAATGCTCTGCAACAACGGTCCACGCCCTTTTGATGCCTAAAAAATAAATATAAATATAAATATTCAAAACATTATATGAAATATATTATCACTTACCACCGAAAAGTTTTTTATGTTTAAAATTATTTGTCGTAATTTCAAAACAAAGTTCGCTTATAATTTTGTCCATAAACAACTTAATAATTAAAATAATTAAATGAATTTATTGTAAATCAACGAAATTTATATCGACGAATTTGTCATTGGCGAAAAAATATTGTAAAGTGCTGAAAACATGGAAGGTAAGTAAAATCATT
Organism: Philornis downsi; assembly: GCA_019455685.1. Classification (NCBI taxonomy): domain Eukaryota; kingdom Metazoa; phylum Arthropoda; class Insecta; order Diptera; family Muscidae; genus Philornis; species Philornis downsi. The sequence continues at coordinate 1,220,001 of JAHXMU010000617.1, forward strand.
ATTTAGACTAAATATGAACATTAATACTTCAAATAAATTTTCTTTTCAGAAACTAAGCAAAATAATTCGTTAAAGAGAAGGAGGAGGTAAGAAATCAAATTAATTAAATTAACTTAATGCATAAATCATTTTTGCTTAGACTTCTTATTACAAACTATTTTCATGGATTCCTTTCCTATAGAAAAGTATCTTTACAAACTTCATACATATCTTTCGTATAAAAAAGTGGTATGAAAACACAATTTTCTATACAAAAAGCGTGTATCAGGAGACGTCTGTATATGAAAAGCGTTGGTCAAGAGACATTTCTATACTAAAAGTCTCTATGAAAGCACCCTTCTATAAGAAAATTGTCATTGAAGACGAAAAGTTTTTTTTCAATCTTAAATCTAGTTATAGATGAATGTATTTCTTTTCCGCGTGGTTTTTAGCCATATGTTTTTATTTTTTGGTCCTCTGACATCAACAGGAGCCAAATTAGGAATCAAATGCTCATGACAACTTGCGGTTTAGTAGCTCGTTTGGTGCAGATTAGGCGTCGTTTGCATTTTAAACACTAATTGTGTGATAGACCTAACAGTTTTTTATTATATAGTCTAAAGTCTGGAATTTTGGAGTCGGAAAAGTGCAGAAGGGTTACCAAAGTTTCTAACATTGGTATTTGAGTGCCTCAATCTTTTCAGACTCTTCTTCTTCTACATAAGGTAGAAGTCGTTATGTATATTAAAGTTTCTCATGTACCAGGTAGCACCCGTAATTTTGCGTAACGCTTTCGATTGTACCATTTGAACTTTATCCACGTTGCTGCTGCTTGCACTGCTCCAGAGTTGATCACTATAGCACCACTTGGATTTATTTATTCCCGTATAGATCGAGACCTTACTATCTAGGCTAAGTCCTGAGTACTTATTGAGCAGCCAGTGGTGTTGCATAATTTTCAAGTGCATCTACGTCTTTCTGGCCCTAACGTGTTTTCTTCAAGACACCCTTCTGTTCAGATGGATGCCAAGGTAAGTAACTTCTCAGCTCTGCGGAAGGACAATATTGTTGAGCCTGATAGTTGAGCATGGATTGTGGTTTAGTGTAAATGTCACTTGTTAACATTTACTTTCGTTTACTCTTATTCTCTAGTAGATGAGCCATTTCTCAATGCGTTTGAGGTGACCTTGAAGGATATTTGCAGCCTGAATGCGGTCCTTGTGATGACATATTATTGCATTATCATCTGTAAAAGTTTATGTAAGAACTCTAGGATCAACTGGAATTTCACCTGTTAAAATAAGATATAGTACAGAGCCTAGGCCACTGCCTTGAGGGACACCTACCATTATCGGGTAATTGTATTGTAGTCACCATACTTTATGCTAAAGTTTCTGCTGTCCAGGTATGACTGAAAAAGTGTGTGCACATACGAAAAGTGTCTATGGAGACACTTTTCTACACGAAAAGTGTCTATG
>JAHXMU010000617.1:1228249-1243685 GCA_019455685.1 Philornis downsi
GGTTTGGTGTACATATCTTAAGTGCTACTGCAAATATGGGCGGGATTGGACAATGGGGAGTGGTACCTCCTATACAAACCACAAATTAAAATTTGAAGGCAAAGGAACGTTTGCCGGGTCGGCTAGTATATATATATATATATATATATATATTATATAAATATTATATATATTATATTATATATTATCATCAACGGGAGCAAAAAGAAAAAAAAATGATATTAAAAAAATTAAAATGAAAGTTATATCCATCCTAATTAGTAACAATCGTACGCGAAGTCATGCAGTTATTAAATTTCCATAGAAGAAAAGTGTGCAAAAATTTTTGAACGAAAAAACATTGTTAGAATAAGAGAATACTCTTAAATCATTAGGCAAATGGTTCCAATATCGAGCAATCCTAATAAGGAAAGATCTCTCAAATGCTGAAATATTGTAGGTACAATATATAGTACCTATATATTAGTATATATCTTGTCGAGCGTGAAAACTGAAACAACCCATGTAGTGAAACAGGCACTCCACTTTTGACAACCTTATAAAAAGTCATTAAATTACGGTAATTCACAAAATTATTAAAAGAGCAACCTAATACTCTTTTCACATATACGGGAATGTGTTCACGCCTACGTATACTGAAAATGAATCTTGCAACTGCATTTATTGTCAATTTCAATTTCGAAACATTCAGCGATGTTGTTCCCGATACCACTTCTAGCCCGTAAATAATTTGAGGCACTAGAAGCACCCAAGCCAGTCTATATTTGACGCTAATCGGTAGATAAATATTAGTTAAGTAGAGGCTACGTAATACTCCATATACTTTGGCGCGCACAGAGTCAATATGAGTTTCAAAATTTAGCCTGTTGTCGATCCCAATACCTAAGCATTTAAAACTATCAACAAACTCAATTCTCCTGCGTCCCAAGTATATTTTATATCCTGCATTACTGCATGGACAGCCAAACGAAATAGCTTTAGTCTTAAACGCATTAATCACTAATGAACTATGAACAGTCCAGTACAGTACAGTCTTTGTAGGACACAAAATGTGATTTCGGCAATGTTTGCTTTTGTTGGGCTAAGAAGTTGCCCTCCATTTTCTTTACGAAGTGGAATTTTTACTGCAGAAATATATAGAATGTTACTAAAGGTTGTCTATGAATAAAATTTATCGGAAAGAAATGTTTACAAGGGTCACAAACAGTTCGGAGAAAGCCGAGAATGAGTTGAGAACGCAGAGCGCTACTGGTGACTGTCAACTTCTACCTACGAAAGTCATATCCGGGATTAAGTGCTTAAAATCATCGATTAACAGTTAAGGATCTTGTTGATGATGTTTGTATTTCCATGGGATCAATCAATTTCATTAAAAAAAAATGCCTTTAGATCCGGTACAAAAACAATATAATCTATAAAGAGATGATTTCTGTCTGCCAGCACATCATACGGGAGATGAGGTTTGAGTTTAGGCTTACCATCGAAAAATTGCCAAGCAGTCAAGTAAAAATAGCGCCAAAGGTGAAGCAAGTCGCTCAACAATCAAGGTTATACAAACAGTTTTCTTCGATTATCGTGATATTGTGCATTAAGAGTTTCTTCCGCCGGGTCAAACTATATTAAAAAGGAATATTATTTGAGTATTATGTTTCGTTCCAATCATGCAAATAAAGCCAAAAAAAAATCGTCTACGTTAATGTATTCGCAAAAAGAGATTGTATTTTGGGCAGACAGCTCTTGGTTTCTGCATCACGATAACTCGCCTTATCACACTGCCTTAGCTTTTCTTGAGATTTTCGCGAAAAATTCAAGTAACATCGACGCATTTGTCTGGTTTAGTACCGTTCGACTTCTGTAAACCCAAAAAATAGATAACTGAAATACCGCGTGAATATAAAGGGTGTTTCCCCACCATTTTGGTGCACATTAGTCTTGACAGTTCATATTTGGCAGTCGTTAAGTAGAGACGTGGCGAATTTTTTTATGTGGAAAAATATTCGATAAACCAACGTGTTTTAATTGTTAAAACATTTTATCAAAATCAATCATCGATACTGTGACGATGAGAAAGTTACGTGAAATTTTTGGGAGAAACAACGTGCCAACAAGACGCACTATTTATCGAGTAGTGAATGATTTCGAAGAAAGAGAGTCTGTAGTTGTTAGGGTCAAGCATGGACCACAACGTACTGCAAGATCGGCTGAAAACATTACTGTTGTTCAAGAAAGTGTTCAAAACAATCCATCAACCTCAATTCGACGCCGTGCTCAGGAGCTTGGTCTTCAAAGAACAACTTTGGCTACAATTTTGCCCAAGGATTTGCTTTTGTTTCCATTTAAGATTCAGTTGACACAAGAGCTTCTTCCACAAGACAATTTACGCCCCTGTACATATGCCAACAGGATGTTACAGCTCGCCCATGACAATCCCGATTTTCATGAAAAAATCATAATGAGTAACGAAGCACATTTTCATTTGAATAGATATGTGAATAAATAGAATAGTCGATTCTAGGCAATGGAAACCCCCAAATTATTCATCAGTCACCTTTGCATCCATTAAAAGTGACAGTCTGGTGTGCAATTTGGTCAGGAGGAATTATTGGACCCTACTTCTTTGAAACTGAGAACGGCGCAACGGTAACTGTCAATGGGGAGCGATATCGTGATATGATTGAAAACTTTTTAACGCCACAACTGCATGCTTTGGGCTTGATTAACATGTGGTATCAACAAGACGGTGCCACATCGCATACAGCCAGGATTACAATGGAATTGCTGCGAGACCTCTTTCCACAACAAGTTATTTCAAGAAATGGTGATGTGGATTGGCCTCCACGGTCGCCTGATTCGAGTGCTCCGGACTTCTTTTGGTGGTGATATCTGAAAAGCAAGGTTTGTGCAATCAAACCAGAAATTCTTGAGCAATTTAAACAAAATATTGGTGATGAAATTAATGAAATAGCGCGTGAAATGTGTGAGAATGTAATGAAAAATGTGCTCAAAAGGGCTCGCATTTGTGAGGCTAACAGAGGCGGGCAGTTATCTGATATTGTATTCCATACATAATTGCCGACATTAAATAAAACATTTATCAATATAAGATACATTCTTTTTCATTTAATCAAAAATTATAAACGAACAAATTAGTAAACATTTACAGGGTGTCCGTCGAGAAGGTAGACGGATACCCTGTAAATGTTTCTAACAAGTTTTTTACGTCAATGTCGTCTAATATCAGTTCTAATCTTAATTATATCTTATTCCCTCGTAAAAATCGATCCAATGATTTCAGTTTCAGAAATATTAACGAAATAGAATTATGCAGCGTAATATTTAGTATTAAGTTTAATGCTGTAGAAATAGATGCAATATCGGTACGCTTTATCAAATTGATCCATATACCAATATTCATATTCTCCATTTAATAAATACTATCATTATGACTAGTAAATTTCTATCTATTCCGAAATTAGCAAACATTGTCCCTCTCCGAAAAAAAGACACTACGAGTCTGACCTGCGATGATTATTCTTTCAGTTTTAGAGATTATCTTAAGCAACCAAATTCAATCGCATTTTGATAGTTTTCATTTATAGCCCTACATCTCTAATGCTACATATTACTGAAATCATAAGACGCTCTTTTAATACGAGGCACCCTGTGATAATTGTAATGTTAGACTTAAGTAAAGCGCTTGATTCTGTACATCATAATATTCTTATCAGTAAGCTTTATTCACAGTATACGAGTACTTTTTCAAATTCTTCATGTAAACTTAATTGTTTGTTTCTAGCTAATCGTTTCCAATTCGTTATCTGCAATAACGCCAATTCTGATTTATGTAACTTGTCTTCTGGTGTACCGCAAGGCTCTGTCTTGAATTCTCTACTCTTTATGCTGTACATTAATGTATTCAGAATTCTATTCTTAGTATTTATGGTGTCAATATTCAGTTATTTATTTCAACTCAGACACATTCACTAAGTGATTGTTCAGACATTGTAGAAACAGACATTGGTAATATTTGTAACCAGGCTTTTGGGATCAAAATTCGTATGAATGTAGAACCAACTAAATATATTGTATTTCAGAATGGTCAGGATACACTTGTAAGTCATATTTTAATTCGAAATAATATAATTAGATCCGAACATATACAGGGTGTCCGTCGGGAAGGTATACTACTTTGTTTATAACTTTTGATTAAATGGAAAAGAATGGATCTTATATTGATAGATGTTTTATTTAATGTCGGCAATTATGTATGGAATACAATATCAGATAAATGTCCGCCTCTGTTAGCCTCACAAATGCGAGCCCTTTTGAACACAATTTTCATATTTAAGGTTGATTGATTGTTTTGAACACTTTCTTGAACAGCAGTAATGTTTTCAGCCAATCTGACAGTACGTTGTGGTCCATGCTTGACCCTATCAGCTGCAGACTCTTTGAAATCATTCACTACATGATAAATAGTGAGTCTTGTTGGCACGTTGTTTCTTCCAAAAATTTCACATAACTTTCTCATCGTTACAGTAATAGATGATTGATTTTGATGAAATGTTTTACCGATTAAAACACGTTGGTTTTTCGAACATTTTCCCATAATAAATTTGCCATAACTCTACTTCACGACTGCCAAATATGAATTGTCAAGACTAATGTTTACCAAAATGGCGGCAAAACAATATAGTATACCGTCCCGACTGACACCTTGTAGGTTCATGTTTTGAATTCGCGATTGAAGATTGAACTTTACACCGCACATTGCAAATGTTTGCTTAAAAGCCAATAAAACGTTAAAAAAATTATATAAAAATTATGTTAAATTATAATTCGAGTAAGATACAGTCTAGTGCACGCTGTATTAATGCCTCATATCATGTACAGCATTGAAGAATATAATGGTGGGGCTTGTGTGGCCAAGATCTTTAAATACGTTTACGGACATTGAAGCCGAATAAATTTTTCTGATTATGCTCGATAATTTCTGGGATGTTCTTTAGAAAGCCTACAGAGACAACATAAAAAAAATAATAATCGAATGTCGAATGTACGTAGCCCGCGAAATTCGAAAATTCACCTTATTTTTTGAACACACCTCGTATATTGTCCATTCTTGTTCGAAACCTTTTTCCATCTTTCTAGGCGTAGGCTGATAAAAAAAATCATAAAAATTTTTGTTCTTTGCCGGCATCAAACTGATCCAGTGATTTTTGACCTTCTCATTTGAAGCAAAGGTTTTACTACAAAAAAAAAAATTGTAGAGGCTGGAGCAAGAAATAATCAAAAGGTGGCAAATCTAATCTAATCCAAGTTGTAAGAAATTGTGTTCATTCTGTTGTCCGATAAAAGAGAAAAAAACGATTCCCTTAAATTCCCACAAAACAGACAGTATAACGCGCTTTTTGAGGAATATCGGCTTTTGAAGTGCTTTCAGCCGGTTGACCTTTTTTACTCCATGATCAGATGCGTTTAACATTATTATAGACAACACATTTATCATCTCCAGTGATGATGAATGGATCATTTTCTTGACATTTGACAAGCAAATCACAATAGATATTTTTCATAAGCAAGCCTTGCTTTAAAAATATATCTGAGAAAAATGGCTTAAATGGAATTAGGAAAAGGTTTATTGTTATTATTGTACTGATTTCACGCATATTTGCGTCCAAGTCGAATTCTAAAATTTGAACAATTCTAACAAAAATAGCAGTTTTTTACAAAGCGATTTTTGAAAAATTGCGTAATATCTTTAAATTCTGATATAACAAAATTAAGTAATCAATATCGTATTTTTAGTTTACAATCCAAATCCATGGAAATTGCAATTTGCAAATTGTGCTTGCAAGGAAGAACTATTTAAGTGGAATTAAGTGGGGTTAATATTATTACATTTATTTCAACGTATGTATATTTATGTCCAATCCCTATTCAAAAATTTGATGTACTTTAAAAGTTATACCCGTGGCTCTTTTCAAAATGGCAATTTTTGAAAAATTATATGAAACTAGCCAACCCGGCAAACGTTGCTTTGCCTTCAAATTTTATTTTTATTGGAAATGTTTCATGCCAATCGGTCTATTATAATAAGAAACGCCTATATTTGCAGAAGAACTTAAAATATGTTCACTCAACCGAAATACAAAATTCTGTTTAAATACCGTTAGCTGGAGCAGAAATAACTGATTTTTAATTTGTGGTTTGTATAGGAGGTACCACTCCCCATTGTCCAATCCCGCCCATATTTGCAGCAGCACTTAAGATATGTACACCAAACCGATGTACCAAATTTTGTTCAAATACCGTAAACAGGAACAGAAATATTGCATATTTAATTTATGGTTTGTATGGGAGGTACCACGCCCCTTTGTCCAATTGAACCGAATTGTAAATCTAAACCACCCCGGGCTCCACCCAGACGCATATACAAAAATGTATGCAAAGCGGTCCAGCCGTTCTGAAGTTTTAAGCATCGGAACAAACCACGATTCATTTTTATATATATAGAAGATTGTTCGGCAAGTTCGTTCGATTTGTAAAAGAAATTTATTTACAAATTTATATACAAAAAACAATTATCTTAATCTATTATATAATCTCCCCCTTTTTTAATAACTTCTTCTAACCTCTCTGGGAGCTTTTTAATTCCTCTCTCATAAAATTCACGTGATTTTTATGGAAAAAAGTGCTCAATGCGATTTTTCACTTCCTCGTCGTTTTGGAAATTCGAATCCTTCAAATGGTTACTCAGACTGCGAAATAGGTGATAGTCGGGCGGACCGAGGTCTGGGGAGTATGGTGGCTGAGATAGAACTTTCCACCTAAGCTCTGACAGTTTCTGACAGGTCCGCAAAGCAGTTTGAGGGCTCGGAGGGAGGCTGATGTAGACATACATCGAGGTTGCTCACAAATGCGAACTCCTATATGAACGGTTAAGACTGATTTTTTGATTATTTCAGCTATTTTCCGAACTGTTGCACGGGGATTAACAATAATTAAATTTCTCACCTCCTCGGAAACAATTTCTTTTGGTTCGCCTGGCTGGGAGCGTCCGTTACGGAGAAGTCGCCACTAAAAAATCGTTTAAACAATTTCTGGCAAGTTCTTTCATTTGGTCCGTTTTCTCCATAAAAAGACTTTATTTTTCGGCTGGTTTTAGCAGCCGTGCTTCCTTTTCGGAATTAATATAGCATAATATGACTAAAATGCTGTTTTTCGCTAATTTTTTCTACTTTTTAAACCTTCTTTTTAAAACGCTATAACCACTCACGACTAGAACGAGAACAGAAGTAAACAATGGTAAACAGTTTAGAGAAGGGGTGGGAGGAAGTTACGATAGTGTTTGAAGCAACTCTACGTCATGAGAAGTGACGTATGGTAAACTAATGAATTAATTAACGAACTTTCCGAACAAGCCAATATTATATATCCAAATCGTAATACAAATAAGAACATATTCTTTGCTATTATTATTAATATGCTTATGACGCATGTTTCCGTCTAAACGCGATTTCAAAAATTCCGTATATTTTGGAAGTTATAACAAACTCCCATAATAGAGATTTTTTAAGTTCCGTACATAATAGTTTTCCTTTCAAGCACAGGTATGTAGGGTTGTCCATTTTTCGGGTTCAAAAGCAAAGTTAAATGAGACACACATGATAAAGCTATGATTTCGATGAAACTTTTATTTTATTATAATACTATTTAAATGACCGCCTCTGGATTGGTTGCAGTAGAGGATCCTTTTGAGGTTCCTCCACCATCATTTTCGAAGAAATACGGCCCAATGAAACCTCCAGAACATAATGCTTACCAAACTGCCACTTTTTCCGGATGCAATGGCTTTTCCACAATCACTTCTCCGAGCCTTCACTGAGTGAGAAATGAGCTTCATCGCTGAAGAAAATTTTGTTCGATTGAACCACCAGTTCTGTAGTAAGTTTTAACTATTTTTACTCGTTCTTCTGTTGTTAAACCATCCATATTCGTAAATGGTAAACTTTTCACTAAATAAATAACGTTGCAGATGACAGGTATTTAAGGGTTGAAAGCCTTGCCAGATCGTCGCTTTTGAGACCAATAAATGGGTAACTCATATAATTGATATGCGGCTTAAGTGTGAAATTCGCTGTGAAAAAATATTATACAATTAATTCCTCTGTTCGGAAACACGAAACCACTTTTCAAACAACCCAATAAACGCCTTCGAACTTTAGCAGCTTGTAAGCCATCATTAGTATTCAGTGACACAACCAGGGAATAGTCAGTTGCCTAAGAAATTCTAGAGCAGGTTTTTGGTTATTCCTGTCAATAACTCTCATTTAAATACTTACCGAATTTCGGATTAAATATCGGGTCGTTCGGCAAGTTCGTTCGGTTAATTCGTTAGTTCACCTTACGTCGATTCTCATGACGTAGAGTTCCTGCAGACACTGTCTTTCTCCCACATCTTCTCTAATCCGTTTACTATTTTTTACTTATGTTCTCGTTCTAGTCGTGAGTGGTTACAGCGTTAAAAAAAAAGTTTTAAAAAGTGAAAAAAAAATTAAAAAGTGCTGTATTATTTCCGAAAAGGAAAAACGGCTGCTGAGGCCAGCCGAAAAATAAAGTTTGTTTATGAAGAAAACGGACCAAATAAAAGAACTTGCAAGAAGTGGTTTATACGATTTTCTACGGGCGACCTCTCTGTAACGAACGCTCCCAAATCAGAACGATCAAAAAATTATTTCCGAGGAGGTAAGAGATTTAATTATTGTTAGCCCCCAACAGCAGTTAGGAAAATAGCTAAAATAATCAAAAAATCAGTCTTAATCGTTTATGGGATCATAAAAGAGCTCGAATTTGTGAGCAACCTCGATGTATGGACATCTCAGTCTCTCTGGAGACTTCACACTGCTTTGTGGACCCATCAGAAACTGTCAGAGCTTGAGTGGGAAGTTTTATCTCACTCATCGTACTCCCCAGACCTCGCTCCGTTCGACTATCACCTATTTCGCAGTCTGAGCAACCACTTGAAGGATTTGAATATCCATAAGGACGAGGAAGTGAAAAATCGAAATGAACGCTTTTTTCGGAGAAACCACGCGAGTTTTCTGAGAGAGAAATTAAAAAACTCCCAGAGAGTTAAGAAGAGGATATTAAAAAAATGGGAGATTATATAATAGATTAAAATAATTGTTTCCTTGTATATAAATTTGTAAATAAATTTCTTTTAAAATCCGAAAGTACTTTCCGAACAACCCAATAGTTATTTCTTCTCGAGAAAAGTCGAGCTTCGGCTAAAAGTATGGGGTCATTCGAAAGATTGCTATGTAGAAAACTGTAGGTTTCCCTTAACTCCAATTCAAAAAAGCGACTATTCGGTTATCTAAAGCTGAATTAATTAATCTTAGTTTGGCTCACAGTTTACATTTGTATATGTGCTCAAAACTTTGAGTGGGGTTAGGACGAAGTGGGCTTTATTCGTGATTATTACCGTCCTTATCGTCGCCTAATCCAAGTTTAAAAATTCCATGCAAGTTATATGGATTTTTCAAAACAGCGTTTTTTAAAAAACTACATAACATCTCTAATTAATAGTATAGCCCAGAATGTTATTTTTATTAGTATAGTTTGCGTCACTAAAAAGCATGTTGTTGTCTAAACATTTCCCAATACTGTATATTTCAAAATTTAAAACGAATTTTCATAATAGCAATTTCTTATCAAGATATTTAATATTTTAAAACAGCAACATCTTAGTTAAGTCGTTTTTCCTTGGAAGCACAGATATAAAAGTTTATCGAAAATTGTGTTCAATGAGGAGGTCTTACTGTATTTGAAAAAGTCAATTTTTTTTGTCGAACGTAAACTTAACATGTGCACGCGTAGCCTGAGACAACGTAAAGATATACTCATTCTGCATAAAATTTCAATAATAAATCGACGTTTAAAGAATTCTAAACTGAAAAACTACCCTCTCTTATAGAACGCACCCTTATTTTCCATTCATTATCCATTTTGGTTCTCATTCAACGAGTACAGTTCCAATAAGAGTCCATCCAACCTTTTGTCGCCCCCCGTATGCATGTACATGTAAGAGGCATTTTCATTCGGCAGGGCATGAGTCGAAATGTAAAGCGATATATGACTTTTACCACGCAAACTCCTCTCACTTAGGTGGTAGTGCGGTGCACAGTGGGATTGCTTCATACATTTTTGTGCAATAAATATAAGGAGTTGTCGTACAGTCTTGAAATTCGGCATAGAGCATTTTATGACATAGAGTAGCAAAAATATAAAGTTTCATCCAAATCGACCACGCCCATCGGCCATCGCCCATACAACTAAAAATGAAATTTTCGTATACATTTTTTTCTGTTAGGTAGAAATTCTTGTAACTTGGCATGGATCATCTGTACTACGAAAACAAAATTTTTGGAAAGTTCCATCTAAATCGGCCACGCCTACCGCCCACCGCCCATACAACTCAAAATGAAATTTTCGTACAAATTTTATTCTGTTAGGTAGAAACTTTTGTAACTTGGCATGGATCATCTGTACTATGGAAACAACAATTTTGGAAAGTTTCATCCAAATCGGCCACGCCCATCGCCTATATTACTCAGAAAAAATAACCATTTCACCCACTACCCGCCTGACTTATTTTCTGTAAAAATATTTAGTAGGATTGCCTAAAATAAAATAATTAGTTACATGTGTAAGGAAACTTATTTACTTATTCATCTATCATTTCTTTTACAATATCATCTAATTCCAAATGTTGTTTACGAGGTTGACGCCTTATTGTGACTTTTTTCATAAAATTTATAACTTTGTTCAGCAGTATAAAATATTATAAGGATTTTTTTTCTATAAATCGCAACAATATACTCCCTTCCTTCATTTTATTGCAGTCAGAGCATGGAGGTCGCCGGAGCTAACCTTTTTTTCATCCAAGGAAAACTTAGAACACTGAAATTTCTAGGGTTTTTTTTAAATTTAATTAGTTTTGAAACTATTTATGCTATCCAGTTGTCTTTTTTTCTACCAAAAATACCATATTTTTAGAACATCATGACATAAAATGGTTAAACGAACAACAAATATGCATATACAGGCCCTCAAGTTGCATTAAAATCTTAGTCGTTTTGTGCTTTACTTCTCCCAAGCATTTTTAAGTAATTATTTTGCGATAAAAAATTATTTTTTTCAAAAAAACAATAATGAATTTCTCTTAACTAAACAATTCCGTACAAAATTGCATCATTACATTTTTAACATTTTACAGTCGAAAAATAGACTTTTTGCACTTAGAATCTCACTGTGCGGTGGTGCAGTCGTTCACCTCTCCCATGTGCGCATGTGTTTCCAACATCTTTGGTTGGCCCATGCGTACCTTTGACTGGAGGCTCTAAATTAGACATAATATCTGATACGAAAATAAACAAGCCGACATGGGCCACATCGAAGAGCCGGAAAGAAGCTCGACCACTGCCGTGTAGTGTAAAGTGATGATTGCAGCACAAGTGCACTTTATATTGATCGCTTTTGGCTTTTAATTCCCATTTCATTCGTATTTGAATTTCTGTTGTGTTTATTATATTTTCGTTGTAATGCTGGTCGCTTTGAATTTTGTGCTGGTGCAATTGTTGTTATTATTTAAATGCTCTGTGTGTCTGCGTCTGTGTGAGTGTGTCAGTCTGCCTATCAGTCGGTCGATTTGTCTGTTTACGTTTGCAGTAGTGCTGCTAGAAGATGCAATACGCTATTGTCCATTATAGTTGGTTCCATATAAGATTCAACATATAGAACTTTTATGTTTTCTTGTTGATTTTTGACAGTTTTATGAAATCCGAAACTGAGTAGTTGAGAGAAGTGTGGCTGTTAGATTTGTACAGGGTGGGCCATATGAGTGTTTATGAGTGCGATTTAATTCTTCAATTTCTCGGTAACGCGCGGCGCGGGGTGGCGGGGGGATATGTTGTTCGCTGCGCCGCTTCCTGGAAATTTAGTCGCCATGGAGCCGTACACGGGAGTGCAGCGTGCATTTTGTGTCCGAGCGTATTACGAAAACAATAAATCAGTGATTACTGCACGACGTTTGTATTGGCATGAACACGGTTTACACGATTTAAGTGAAATTCCAAGCGCCAATGTGATACGAAAATGGATCAGAATGTTCGAAACAACCGGCTCAACAGTACCAATTACGGTTCGTGGTCGCCCAGTTTCTGCAAGATCAGCCGACATTGTGGAGCGTGTTCGTATTTCAGTTCAAAAAGTCAAAAGAACAACTTTACGACGAATTTTGAAACGTGATTTACATTTGAAGGCTTATAAGATTCAGATAGTCCAAGAATTAAAACCCGATGATGCCAATAACCGACTTAACTTTGTCAATTTGATGCTAGAGCGGTTCAACAATTTCAACAACGTGATTTTTAGTGATGAGGCCAATTTTCACCTTAATGGCCATGTGAACAAGCAAAATTGTCGGTTCTGGTCCGAGACTAATCCCCGACGCTTGCATGAACGTCCAGTTCACAGCCCTAAGCTTGTCGTGTGGGCTGGGATAACGTCAACCGGTATTATTGGACCATACTTTTTTAAGGACGAAAGAGGGCATGCGATGACGGTTAGAGGGAACAATTATTGCAACATGCTAGCAGACTTTTTGGTGCCAGCTTTGCAAGAACTTCAAGGCAATACCTCGAGGATGTGGTTTCAACAGGATGGGGCCGCATGTCATACGGCTAGGGTATCCATAGAGCTGCTGAAAAATGTTTTTCCTGGAAAATTCATTTCGAAAAGGGAGGATATTGAATGGCCCCCACGTAGCCTCGATCTCTCTCCATGCGATTATTTTCTATGGGGCTACCTCAAGTCGGTAGTATACGAGAATAATCCGACCAATTTAGAGCAGTTGAAGAGGAACATTATTCAGGAAAGTAACAAAATACCGAAAACAACTTTTCAACGAGTTTTCCAAAATTTGCGACTTCGGTTCCAAGAGTGTCAAGCAGCCGAGGGAAGCCATTTGGACAACATTATTTTTAAGTCTTAAAAATTCCCATGCTTCTACTTTTTAAAAATACAAATATATTTTTTTTATGTTTCGTAGTTTTTTTTAATTGAATATTTAAACCGCCAACACCCTTATGGTCCACCCTGTATTTTAGTACTTACAAATATATCTTTCGTCTACCTAGGCAGATACTCGTAGATGGGATGATCAGGCAAAGCATTTTGTTCCAAATAAAGGGAATCAAATATAATTCTTTTGAAGAGTATAGAAAATTCCGCTTATTGCTTTCTATTGAGATTTCGGAACTTACATATATATAAGAATAATCTGCGGTCAAGTTGAAGTATAAAATGCCGGTAGAATAATAAAGTAATTTCTGAGAAAATATAAAATTCCTCAGCGAAAAAAGTATGTGGTTAATATGACTGAAAATTTAAACTATATCCTAGGTTATTCACCTCTAAAGCAAGGTTTATAAGAATTAATTGATGTTAACTAAGTACATATACACAAAATACATAATTTGACTGCGATCCAAGGATCCAATGACATTTCATTTGATTTAATAGTAACCGTTAACCAATTCTTTCATTTTGTTGGACATGCATTGATGTTTGATATTATATAAAGGGTGTCCCAACAAGAATGCAAGATTTAAATTTGGCGCCATTCGAAGTGTCATTGTTTGACATTTGAACAATTGTTATTGTTTGGTAGTAGAAGGTACGAGGTTAGCAAAAATGGAGCGCTACACGAATGAACAACGCATTCTCATTGTGAAACTGTTTTACCAAAATGGTGAAAGTTTTGCGGCTACAGTTCGCAAATTGCGATCAATTTGGGGCCACAATAATACTACAGAGAGTCAATTGTAAAGAGATTAATGGATTAATGTGCAAAACTGGGTCTGTTAGTGATGTAAAGGCAACAACGCGCCTTTGACCAGGTCGATTGATCGAAAATGTCGCAGCTATACGTGATGATGTCGCTCAAACTCCATCCACTTCAATTCGACACCGAGCTCAGGAAATTGGTGTCTCCAAATCCATTATGCAGCGAATTTTGACGAAAGATTTGCATCTTCATGCATACAAAATTCAATTGACTCAGGAACTGAAGCCAGCTGACTATGGACAGCGAAGGGAGTTCGTTAATTGGGTATTGGAGAGACAACATGAAAATGCTGATTTTGTCGATAAAATCATCTTCAGTGACGAGGCCCATTTCCATCTTAATGGCTTCGTCAATAGGCAGAATTGTCGCATTTGGGGTAAGGAAAAACCTCGAGTGATTCACGAGAAGCAAATTCATGCTCAACGTGTCACTGTGTGGTGTGGTTTTGGATTTTTTTTTATGAAAAAGAGGCATGTCAAGCGCAAACAGTCAATGGTATTCGGTATCGTGAAATGATACCCAGTTTTTTCTTGCCTAGAATTGAAGAAATGAATGTGGAGGGCATGTAATTTCAACAAGACGGCGCCACATATCATACAGCCAGAGAAACAATTCAATTGCTGCATCAGTCATTTAAATCTTGCGTTCTTGTTGGGACACCCTTTATTAGAATTGTTAAAGAAAATACTGAAAATATTGAACTTATATTTTTTTTAAATAAATCCAATAATAGTTTTGTTTTCGGGAAGATCAGGGCTTCATTCAAATTCAGTCATGGTTTACCTGAAAAATCAAAAGTCAAAGAAAAACTTTTCCATACCAAGTTTTTCTTTTTAACAAAGTGTTTTGTATGACGGTATCCGTGTATTCGAGTAGATTCTTAGAGGAATCTTCGGAGTAGGGAAATATTGGTAAAAATATATTGTATGGATGATAACTTATCTACAGAAAGTTATATTCAAAGAAATATTTTTGTAACAAAAAGTATTTCAGAGAAAATTTTCTATAAAGCAAGATATTTGTGAAGACGTTACTAAAAAGCTATTTTCTGCATAAATATTTCCTTCCAAAGCATTTCTAAGACACTTTTCTGTATGAAAAGTTTCTTGTAAGATGCTACTAAACATGAACATTCCTTCTAAGGAACTCCTTAATAGAGTTGTTTCTTTGTATGGGACACACTTTTCATATAAACAATTGCCTTGGAAAAAACATAGCAAATATGTATTAAAAGGTGAATTTCGCCTAGAAAGGTGTTATAGAAGACAATTTTCATTTAGAAAAACCTGTGAAATACATATAGTATTACATATAGCATTGGACGAACTTTGTCATGAAAGACATCTTTCATATAGAAAGGACATTTTTACCTAAAAAATTTATAGAAAAATGTTATGGAAGGTTTTTGGTATAGAAAATTGTCATGGAAGGCGTTTTTCGCATAGAAAAGTGTATTGGAAGGCACTTTTCGTATAGAAAAGTGTATTGGAAGGCACTTTTCGTATAGAAAAGTGTCTTGGAAGG
>JAHXMU010000618.1:0-21905 GCA_019455685.1 Philornis downsi
TGTTCCATACATAACCTCATTCTGTCTACTTTACGATATAATAAAGTTTCACGATTTTTTTTTTAATATCTGTGTTATTTAAAATTTAAATCTTGCATTCTTGTTGGAACACCCAAGGGAAACTTCATGCAACACACTGTACCAAACGAGTCCAAGAATATGCTTCATAAGAAGCGTTTCATTTAAGAAAACGTCTTCCAATGCACTTTTCATATAAGAAAAAGGTCTTCCATGATGCTTCTCATATATGAAATTATCCTCCAAGGCAACGTTTATATAAAAAAAATTGTGTTTCAAGGCATTTTTCATATAAGGAGCTATCTTCCAAGATACCTTTCATCTAAGAAAATATTTTCCTTCGCAATTTTCATACAATAAAAGGGCTTCCAGGAAACTTTTCTATACGAAAAGTATAAGTATATATAAATGGTATAAGTAAATGTCTACCAGAGCACTCTTCATATACGAAAGTGTTCTTCATATAGAAAAAAATATAGTCCAGGATACTTTTCGTATAGAATAGTACATTCCAATACTCTTCATAAGAAAAGTAATATAAGACAGATCATCAGAGTACCATACAAAAAATATTCAACTAAAATTCTCCGCGAGAAAACAAATATATTTAATTTAATATAATTTATTTATTCAGGATTGTAATTTTAAGTCTTAAGGCCGATTTGATTAAATTACAATATTACAACGTATCTTCTCCATAATTCAATAACAAATGCATGTATAAAAAAGTTAATGTATTTTAATAGCAGAAAAATATGATTTACAATATGACGATCTAAAATACGTTCTAAAATACGGAATAATAACATTAATTGCAATTTAGAGCTATTCCATATATGTATCGTCATCTAGACTTAACACTTTAAAACTTATTGTGGGTCTCCCTGAAGAAAGCGAGTCAGTAATACAAATTAGGCAAAATAAAGTGTAAGACACTTTATATAAAGAGGTGCCTCCAACTTGCAAATAAGTGACGGGCAGACACTTTTCGTAAAGAAAAGTTTCTCCGCATACACATCGCAGGCACTTTTCGTATGTAGGAATTACTCCTAAAATTCTTTATATGGAAACTCGTCTTCCTATAGAAAAAGTCTCCCAACGCACTGAATAGAATTCCACTTTCGGCACAAAAAGGCGTCTCGTGCTTTTCGCACAGAAAACTGTTTCCAAAATTCTTTTTCCGCAGGTAACTTTCGCACAGGAAAGTTTCTTGGCCTACAATTTGCATACAAGAAAGTTTTTCCGCAGACATTTTCCACTATCAAAAGTTTCTCCGTAGACATTTTTAATGCAAAAAGTTTCTCAATATACTTTTAAATATAAAAGTTCCTCTGCCGAAATGTTTTATGTATGAAAGTATCTAACCAGAAATTTTCTACATACAGATATTTTTTATATAGAAAATGCAATTTAATAGATTCAATGAAAAAGATAAACGTGTTCGGAAATACTTCATGTATAACGCCATCTTCTGGTGGACTTTTTTGCCGAAAAGAGTCTTTCAATAGAGAAGAAAAATGCTTTTATATATAGACCATCACATTATGGGGATAAAACTTCCAATATTTCTAAAAAAAAATCCATTCCTTACTAACATACAATTATATTTAATATCAATTTCATTTTTCTTTTCAGAAATGCATTTCTATGTGCATGGATAGGTTTATGGACTCTTGGAATTTAGTATCCCGCACTTACGGCAAACGTTTACAACGTGAACAACACAACATGTAGAAATAAATTCCCTTATAGCAACTCTTAAAATCTAACTAAACTAGTGAAGGAAAAGAAACAAATGGCTATTATTTTGTTATTTGTTTTTAAGATTGTTATAATATATTGAGGAACAACAAAGTAAATTGTCATATATTGATAAGTTTAATTCCCAACTACATTAAAGCTCTTATTTATATTACAAATATAAACTCCGTTGTTACAAATAAACATAACAAAATGGTTTAACAACCACCCACCTCCAACGATTGTCACTTACCCTGAATTTAGATTATTTCGTTGCACGGCGACTGGAGCTTGGCATTTCTGAACTTTAATAGTCGAAGATTTTTGGGAACCATGTTCGGAGTTACATTGTGATCCACAGCGAGAATTGTCACAATAACGACAACATTTATTGTAACTGAAACTAGAGGTGCATAGGGTACAGAACGAATCCAATTGGCCATCGCCATTGTCATAACCACAGTCCTCCACACATGCATTTCGATTGCGACCATAGCACTGGATTAAAGTGGCTCGATCATCATCAGAAGACGAATAATCAAAACGTCCACTTTCACTATCATCCGTTGGATGGTTATCTGATTTGGAACTTTGTGGAGAGACACTATCATCGCTATTGCTAAACACACTTAGAGGACATGATGGATAACGATTTAACGGAAATTGTCGCATGTCATATTTACTGGTCATCGTAAGGTTTTCATTGAAGTAAATTACGCTTTTGTTGTTGCTTGGATATCCCGCTCCACCACTACTACTGCTCCCATCATAGTATTTGCGCAGAAAGGCCGCGTTACAGTCGGCAGCCGTGTACTCATGCAGTTTCTTTGGTTTGTGCTGTACTTTAGAGGTAGATGTTGTAGTAGCATTTTGATTATCGCCTACCGATATGCCACCGGAACGCAAAAGATCGATCAAACATTGTTTAAGATCGCGCATTTTGGCAGTAGATGTTCAAATGTCTGCATCGATCGATCTTCATGAGGAGTGCATTAACGACAACCGGCAGTATAATGACGGCTTGAAAATGAAAGGAAAAATGTATAAAAATAAATTAGAAACAATATTATTTATTCACAAAATAAAATAAAGTTTTTCTTTTTTTTTTTTTTTTTTTTTTTGTGTGATTAACTAAACTTTTTCCTAATCATGATTTAAACTTCAGTTTATCTTAGCATGGCACGCATATTGAAGTCGCCCATAGTGTGGATCGTTTGGGAGTAGTTTTACATGATAAATTAAACTTTATGTATCAAGTGGATGGTACGTTATGCGTTTCTTCGGCTGTAGTTATAAAAATGATATCGATTTCAGGTGTTATTTTATAAAGTTGTTCGATTTTGTAGCCCTCAATTTCTCTTTAATTCGTCTAATTTTTCACATTCCACTCGTGGGTCGTGCTTTCGTAGTAAGAGTAGCATGAATGTATGATTTACAACCAAACCATTTAAAATGTTTTAAATTATGTCTTGATTCTTACAAAAGGCGCATTCTGCAAAACTTTCAAACTTTCCAGTAAAATATTGTTTTTAATTAAATTGTGAGCAGCCTATATACCGATTATCTTATATTTCTAGATTATATACCGATTAACTTCTTAATTAGTCTTTTTTCATACTTTGTCTTTAAATAAATAAATTTAATATTTAATTGATTTATTAATTTAATTTTCTTTAAGCAGATTAAATCTAATATATGAATTGTTGCCTATTGTAATTATCATATAATTTGCAGGACGGCTTTAAATTACAAGCTAAATAAATAAATAAAAATATCAATTTCACTTATACATCCACAGCGGTTTCATTGCGAAAGAATTTTTCTTTCTTCACTGTCTTAAACATCAATTCCTGGAATGGAATTCTGTGATATGGCTTTATATATGAATTCTGCAAGTTATCGCTACGATGATTTAGGAAGGATTTTATATCATTCGTCTCTTGGTCTCTTGGAAACATCTGCAGATAATGTTATTTTAAGGTATTCAATGAGAATAAATTAAGGATAAGGTTATATTTCTCTTCAGGAACCTATTATATGAAATGCATGACTTATTCGCAAACTTTGTAAAGAAGTGAAGTGCTGGAAAAAATTGTTAACCAGATTTGAATTCTGAAGCACAAAATCTATGCCTTCCAAGCCACGTGGAGCACGAATTACCCTAAATTGTTCTTCAATTATATTAAACAAATTGTATGCAATACCATTTTCGAACGAATTTTTATAAAGAGCTGCGTATCATCCAAAAAAATAGTTGCGGAAAATATCGGTGGCATGAAAAGCACGAATTACTTATGGGAAGCAAACTGCCTTAGTACTTTAGATAATACATTTGAAATTAAATAATTATAAAAAACACATAATTTTACAAATTTGCAAATACGTTATTAAACATATTATGACGTAAAAACATACGTTGCTCCGACGAAAAAACAAACAACACAGACGAACACTCACTCTCATACAACACAATAAAATATTATCGGAATTTTACTTCTTTCTGTCAAAAATCGTCTGTCAATTTAAAACAAGAATGTAGCAAAAACATTTTCGACGTAGTCTAACTCAAAAAGCTTTACCTCGATGTATCTGGGGCTCAATGAGTATTGCTTCCACTGTGACTTTAGTTTTCAGTGCTGATATAGTTCGGAAATCATTTAAATTCACAAACCGCTTGTGGTAAAACCATGTTTAACGTAGCAAAACATCGCTAGTTTGTTGTGAAATCAGACGTTGGCAACACCAATAGCGGTGAATAACAGATGACAACTCCCCAGTGACAGTCGCTATGTTTTTGTTTTGCTTTTGGATAAACAACACGTTTTTCAGATATTCCTTCCTTGCCGAGGAAAAATTTGCGCTAATAAATTGTGTTTGTTTTTTACATTAAAGTTGTTGTATATTTCCTTGGAAATAACACCGTAGGCATCCGCAATGAGCACTCAACGTGGCAACGCATCACGTACCCGTGCACAAAAATACAAAAATCGTCATGTTTTCAAGAATGACCTGCACGACAAGACACCGATGCAGAAACGTATCAATTCCCTGCATATTTCTGAGGTATGCCAACACTGTAAAGGAGTAATCGAATGGAAGATCAAATACAAGAAGTATAAACCACTTAGTCAGCCCAAAACCTGCACCAAATGCCAACAGAAGAAAATAAAGAAGGCCTATCATGTGCTCTGTCGCGATTGTGCTCTGGATGCCCGGGTGTGCGCAAAGTGTTTAAAAAGTGCCGATGAAGTTGAAATCGAGCCACCTAAACCCACACCCGAGGAGGAACTAAAACTGAAAGTAGAAATGGAGAGACTGATAAAATCATTTCCCGAACGTAAGCGAAGAGCTTTCCTACGTTATATGGAGAAGGGTAAAAACGATGATGAGCAGCAGGTGGAAGAAGGCGGAGAAGCGAAAGATTGTGAGGGAGAACTTTCTAGTGGCGAAGAAGGGGAGCACGTAGAGGATAAGCCTAAAGTTAAAACAAGAATACCTCATACACGTGATGAATTACTTCTGAAGATAGAGCAACTGAAGCTGAAAGATGATGATGAGGATGATTTTGATTCCGATGAAGATGACTATGATGATAGCGAAGAGGATGATTTAAGTGAAGATGAACGGCAGTGTTA
This sequence comes from Philornis downsi, assembly GCA_019455685.1. Lineage (NCBI taxonomy): Eukaryota > Metazoa > Arthropoda > Insecta > Diptera > Muscidae > Philornis > Philornis downsi. The sequence continues at coordinate 5,394 of JAHXMU010000618.1, forward strand.
AGTCAAATAATTTCTTAAATAAACTTTTTCAATGTGATTAATCAATTAATTAGATCAATACTAAAATTTTCCGTGGAAATAAACATCTTTAATATTGCCTCAGAAACGTTTTTGTTGCTCTTGGAAGAAATTCTGCATACTGGGCAAATGACTGCTAAACCAATTTGCAAAAAATGCACACAACTTCAACAATTCAGGGTCCCTCCAACAATTCGGGGTCACTTTAGTGAACTTTGTGGGGACTTTTGGAACCAAAGAAGCACAAATTTACGTATGAGAGTTCACAAGTTAAAAGCATTGTCGTGACGATTCGTATTTCATATCTTACCAAATTTTCTAATGAAGTCTATACCGTGCAGATTCCACTGAATATAAGGGCTGTCATATCATATGAGCAAGATTTGTGGGCCGTCACTCGACGAATTTATATATGGGTTAAAACCCTTTTTTCCTTAATATTTTCTTCCATTGAATATTTTTATCCTATTAATGGAATTTACTTTCAACCAAAATTCAAGCATGTTTCACGTGCACGTTTCAACCAAGAACAATTTTTTCGCCCTAATCACGATAACACTTGTACTAGCACGTTTGAAACACGTCTCGTCATTATTTTGTTTCTATTCCTTCAGCTCACTTAAAAATCGATAATAAATCATGCGACCTCATACATTTTAACATTTGCAGAACTTGCACATTTGGTCTAACTACGTCGATTTCACAAGTTTATTACCGATTATATTATATAGTGAAAATGTTATTCCGATTTCAATGTTGGAATCCAAAAAAAATTCGTTATCAGTTGTCCTAGGCGATATCCTATTATTGTAGCCCTTATTCTCTGCTTTTCCTTTTAGAATTTCGAATTTTTTTGTGTGTAGCTATGCCTAACTGCCAGACTGCCAGCAAAATTGAGTAATTTCGTGAGTTTTTGATTTCCTCATTCTACAGCTAATTATACACGGAACTATTTCATATAGCCGTTAGTCTGAATATGAATTATATACAAATACAGTGATAAAACTATATAATTGAAGTAGTACATTGTATTGCAGCATAGGATTTCTCCCATAGTTACAAATTAACATCAAATTCGTGTTTTATTAAAAAAAAAAAATAAAAAAAACTATACCAAGAGGTTCCTAGCACATGGTAGCCTTTGTAAATTGAACAACCAAGGTACAATAAAATTATCAAGTAAACGAATTCAATACCACAACTTTAAACAGTTGGGCTCAAAATGCAATGATCTTGCATAAAAAACTAATTTGTAGCCAAAAAGCAAAACAAAATTCGACTACTTTGATATTTTGTTCTTTAATCTGGTTTTTCGGTTTTTTTCCAAAACCTGTACATTTCCAAATATCCTCTTCCATTGCTGACATCTTACACTATACGTTTCGCAGCATTCATCTTTCATATATCTCAACAGCTACAAACATATGTAGAGGAGAGATTTGACATTACAGTTTTTGATTTTTCCATTGCAGAAAATTTGGACTTTTTCGAGAAAGTCCACGCAAATGTGTTTTTACACAAAAATATTGCTAACAACAAGCGTGTAAACAGTTTGTCGCACATAAACAAGTGTTATTGTATAAATTTGACATTGAACTTCCCGTTATTTTTCAGCATACTAAGCAAAATTTCGGACATTTTCATTTCACCCATACACGACAATGTCAACAAACGCTAAAAAACGACGACAGAAAGTAGCCGGTGGCACGAATGGAGACACCTCTAGTGCCGCGGGCAGCAGAAATCGTAACACCACCATGGAAAAAGTCAATATACCGGACAGTGAGCGTCTGCCGCTACAATTAAAAATATCCGATTTTCTTGCCAGCAGCGACGATGAGGTGGTCCTCAAGGGCCTCTCCAATGTACACCGCAAGTATCTGCATCAGTACGCTGCTCATTTAGGTCTAAAGAGTAAAAGTTACGGCAACAAGAACTATCGGGAACTGCACATAAGTAGACGTAAACGCTTAAATACATTGGGCGACGTGAAGCAATTAAATATTTCGTTGGCAACCAGGACCGTTTTACAGAATCTCTTGCCAACCATACAAAATCAACTGGTCGCCAATCAAGCTATAGTACAATCAACTGTACATCGGCACAAGAGCATCAATCGCAGTGAATCATTATCGGTGTCATTGGGGCCGCGTATGGTGCCGCCGAGAGCCCAGCGCATAAGTAATGAATTGTTTCGGGACAAGCAGGAGCTGCCGATATTTCATTATCAGGCGGATATAAATCAAATGTTGAAGCAACATAATGTAAGTTTGTGTGGCATAGTAGAATACAAAAACAGAAAAGCCTATATAAAATGCTAAAGCAAGCATCTTTGTATAAAAAGAGCTCCAGTCGTCTGCGAGTATGCGGCTATACGTATCGATTTTCTCGTTAAGGACGAATTTCTGTGGAGAAATAAAGTCTATATTCAAATTAGTTAAACGAAGTGCAATAGGAGATACATTATGCATAATACTGGCATTTTGTTATATTAAAATTCTTTTGGTGGCAGTTTTCTATAAGGCAGGTTATATTAGCGAAACTTTTATGAAACACAGAATTTTAGAAGACTCTACGCTCTACGGCTCCACGCGTGAAATATCTTAAGAGATATTCTAAGGTATCGTTTGAGTCACTTTTTCACGCGGACCGTTTTTTTTTGAACAAATTTTCTATCTGAAAGATGTCTGAGACGCTTTCAATACGAACAATTTTTGTAAACACTTTTCTAAATGAAAATTTAAGACATTCTAAATTATTTTTGGAGACACATTTTGGAAAGGGACTTTTGGAGGCTCACTTCTATACGAATAGCGCTTTTGATAAACATTTCAAAATGGAAAGTGCTTTTCGAAGCATATTTCAGATCTGCTATGAGAGAAATCCGTATAGGAAAAACTATTTTTCTATTTGAAAAATTTCTTTGGCGATAAGACTGCATAAAAAACCTCTGGATACAATTTTACATAAGAAATTTTCCCTTCTTTTTCTTTGGAGATATTCTAAAAGAAAACAAATTCTCTTCATAAACACTTTGCGAAATGGAAAACGTCTTAGGTGCCAGATCAATAAGGAAAGAGGTCTTGGAGACATTTTTTAATATGAAAAGTAACCTATAAGAATCTTTGCTTTATGAAAATTGTCTTTGTCTACGGTAAATGTCTTTTGAAATGCATTTGTATAAGCAATGTGTGTTCGGAGTTTTTTTCTGTTAGGAAATTGCTTTGGAAATAATTCCTGCACGGAATATTGCTTTGAAGACGGTCTTCTGTAGAAAGTGTTCTTGTAGATACGCTTCTATATGTGTCTTTGGTGCCACTTTTCTTATAAGTTTTTTTGGAGTCATTTTCTAATATAAAATTTACACTTTTCTCACGAAAATTGTGATTGGAGAAGTATTTCTATATGAATTTAATGCTGGAGATAAATTTGTACATGAACAGTGTCTTTAATGTCACATTTCTAAATGAAAAGTGCCTTAAAATCATATTTTCATATGAAAAGTATATTTAGAGAAAATTAATTGTTTTACGTGAATAATATATTCGGTTCAACAGGGAAATAATACAGAGGCTTTAACTTTCAGCTCAGATATTCTCCCTAGGATCGAGGAAATTAAACGTCTCCATTGTTTGAGGTTAGTATTACGCTCGAAAGTCTGCAGTGAAATTATGCTAGACGATATTGCTGTTATTTCCCTCAGTGAATAGTATGGACTTGAACCAAAATGCCATCAAATAAGAGAAAATACTGTTGGGCCTAGCAGTCGACAGAGATAGATAGATAGAGAGATGTAGTGAGAGGAGAGAGAGAAAGAGAGGGAGGGAGAGGGAGTTGAAATCTCGATATTAATCTCTTCTATACTTAGACGAAGACCTCACATTTTTTTATCCGATAAGTTTTTTTTCCAATGAAATTTTTCTATAGGAAAAGTGTCTTCAATGAGCTTTTGTTAAAATGTTTTTTTTTTAACACAATTTTTTATTTGAGATATTTCTTGTGTCTCACATGAAGGAAAGCGGAAGCCACTTTTTTCTATGAAATGTCTTCTTGGAGACACTTTTCTGTACGTAGATTGTGCGGAATGGTGGGGGAGAGAGAGGAGGGTAGGAAGAAGGGGAAGGAGAGAAGGAGAGGAAGAGGGAGAGAGAGAAAAGGAGAGAGAGAGAGGGGGAGAGAGGAGGAGAGGGAGAAGTGGTCAGAGAGGAGGAGAGGGAGAGAGAAAGGAGGAGAAACGAGGAGAGGAAGAGAGAGGGATTGAAATCTCTTCTATACTTAGAAGAAGACCTTCTGACACTTCTATACGATAAGTTTTTTTCCAATGGAACTTTTCTATAGGAAAAGTGTCTTCAATGAGCTTTGTTGAAATGTTTTTCTTCACACAATTTTTTATTTGAGAAATTTCTTGTGCCTCACATGAAGGAGAGCGGAAGATACCTTTTTCTATGAAATGTGTTCTTGTAGACACTTTCTGTACGTAAATTGATTTTGGAGTCAATTTTTTATATGAAATTATCTTTCTGTGCGAAATATTTCTACTAGTAAATATTCTTTTATGAGAAAGGAAAGAAAAATTAATTTGAAGAGATTATTTAGGTGCCAATCTATTAGCCTTTCATGTACGAAATTTGCCGCGGATACATTTTTCTACATAAGATAATTTTTAACTACGCGAAATGTGCCTGTAGGAATAGTCGTTATAAATCCACCTTTAAGGACATGCTGCCTAAGAGAAATGTCTCTGAAGACGGGTTTTCTATTTTTGAAAACGTATTTCAATGTAAAAAGTGATTTTTTTTAGTATGAAAGTCGTATGCTTGTGTAGAGCTTTTAGAAATAATTTTCAGAACAAATACATTTCAAATTAAGTTTTACATGGGATTACTATAACAAAGTTTATGCTTATATAAAACTCAGAAAATATTTACAAAAACATTTATCTCTCATATCTGCCTCATCTAGGTCTTCATAATTAACGGTGAAACCGGCTCTGGTAAAACTACGCAGGTTCCCCAATACATTTTAAATGACGCCACACGGCGTAATCGACCTTGCCGCATAGTTGTTACACAACCAAGAAGAGTGGCTGCTGTATCTGTGGCCCATCGCGTAGCCGAGGAAAGAGGTGAACCTCTGGGAGAAACTGTGGGTTATCAGATACGCATGGAAAGTAAGTAGAGCTTCAATATCACAATTTATTTCGTTCAATAAAAATGCAATTTTCTCCAAGGTCGTGTGAAGAAAACTTCAAATCTAATTTACACCACATCCGGTTGTTTTCTACGCTCCATTATGGCCGATGTACGTGATCTCTTCCGCAAAGTAACTCATTTGATTATTGATGAAATACACGAGCGCGATAAAAACACCGATTTCACTTTGATTACTATTAAAGAGCAACTGAAATTGAATAAAGATCTCAAGGTTATACTAATGTCTGCCACCATGGATATTCAATTGCTCTCCAAGTATTTCGACAATTGCCCCGTATTAAATGTACCTGGTCAGGGGTTTGATGTTAAAATCTATCATCTGGAGGACATATTGTATCACACGGGCTATCGTACAGCTCTAATGGAGAAATATCTGCGCTCTATGAATGATAATTTTCCCATGCCAATTGCAGTGTTTAACGATAACATTTTAGAGTCGGGAAATCGCACAACGGCCGATCGTTTGGAGGATGAATATTTGCAACAGGTCTTGGACGCCTTGATTGAGCAGTGTTGTGACACGTTTGAGTGCAAGACGCGGGAAGAACTTCACGAAATGTTCGACCAGATTCAATACTATATTGAGAGCGAGGGTATGTCGGTGAATGCCGGTCACTCCGAGAGCGGCATTACGCCTTTGATGGCCGGCTGCAAGTGTAACATGCCTGAGTTTGTACAATTCCTTATACAGCGGCAAGCAAATGTGCTGATACGTGATAACGATGGTTATGAGGCCATCGACTACGCGCGGCTGCATCAAGATGGTTTGTGCATACAGATATTGATGAGTTCTTCCACCTGCATGGAGAGAGCGAAGAACCAGGCTGAGCTTAGCCAACAGGACAAGGAAAAACAAAAGGTACTCTTGGCATATCAGCAACAATTCAATGACGACAACGAGGTAGATCACGACCTGATTCTATCGCTGCTGGAGGGACTTTACCGAAATGCTCACCCGGGTGCTATAATGGTCTTCTTGCCGGGCTACAATGACATCGTACAACAAAGAAATCTGATACAAAGTACTTTGCCCGGGGGCACATATAAACTATGCATTCTGCATGGCCAAATGGATTCCAAAGATCAGTTTGAGGCCTTGCAGACACATCCGGTGCGAAAGATTATCCTGTCTACCAACATAGGACAGACATCGATAACCATACCAGATTTGGCGTACATCATTGATTCGGGCAAGGTCAAAATGAATACCTATGACTCGATTACGGAATCATCACAACTACAATCCATATGGATATCACAAGCTGATGCCTGCCAGCGATCTGGTAGAGCTGGGCGTACCCAGAATGGCGTCTGCTACCGCCTGTACTCTTTGGCGAAATATCAATTTATGCCTCAGTTCAGTATACCCGAATTTATGCGTATACCTTTGACCGAAATATGCCTGTATGCTAAGACTTTAGACCCCCAGTGTGAAGTGCAGCAATACCTGCAGAAATCCCTGAATCCCCCCTCGACGCTGAGCATACAAAATGCTTTAAGGAAACTGAAAATTCTTGGAGTATTTCGGGACGATGAGTCGGTAACGGAATTGGGCAAACATTTGGTGGATATCCCGTTGGATGTGCAATTGGGCAAGTGTCTTCTGTACGGGGTATTTTTGAAATGCTACGACCCCATACTTACCATATGTTCGTATCACTCTGTCAAAGATCCCTTCATTTTGCCCTCAGACAGGTCGGCACAAGGGCAGGCCTCCTTCCAGCGCAAATCTTTTGCCGGACAATCGTTTAGCGACCAAATGGGCATACTGTCGTTGCACAAGGCCTACATGGAGATTAGGCACATTCCTCGCAAAGTGAGAGACTTTTGTAACAAGTACTTCCTATCTCATTCAGCCATGGAAATGTTTTGTGCTACGCGTAAGCAAATCAATGATGTGATGAAGAATAAGTTCAACATAAACTATATGGATAAAGTGTTCAACAATGACTGGCACATGATACAACTGTGCTTGGTGGCAGGCTTCTATCCCAATGTGGCTCTTATCGACCACAAAGCCTTTAAGTTGATATGTGGCGCCGAGAAGCAATTGATCTTGCAAAGATCATCGTCCCTTAATCCGCCGGGTAAGAAACATTTAAAGGAATTCATAAATCAAATGCCCCACGAGTGGATTGTTTTCTATGAAAAGTCAAGAATTTCCAACACTTGCACCATTAACATGAACACGGTGGTGCCATCACTTATGATAGCCTTGCAATGTGGACGAGATTGTGAGATAATGGATGAGTTGGAATTGGAGGGACACAACTATGATGAGGATGATGACGAAGGCCCCGAAGGTTCTGCGGACACTGACTCGGAAACATCCGAGAAATCCTTAGATCTATCTGTACCTACAAATGATTTCGAGGCTATGCAGCTAAAACTGGCCAAGACTTTGAAAAACATATCGCTTAGCAATGACAACAATAAGACCATAATGTCGCTGGATAACTGGATAAAGTTCGAGCTATTGTCGGGCGATGCCAAACTGCTGCTGCTCATGCGCATAGCATTGCATACGCAGTTTTTGGCCTTTCTGAAGACCGGCCCCAATGCCAACACATCAAGTGTGGCATTTTGTGTACAGAAACTATTGCATACGTTGAATCACAATGCGCCGTCGTTGAAATTCTCAGTTTAACTGTGCAGTTGCAAGTTGAGTTTCACCACTACCATGGGTAGTTAGACAGTAATAATTTTATGATTTTTTTATTTTTATTTCTTTAAAGCACAATTTTAGGCTTGTATTTGTTAATATATATTTTCAGTTTATTTTAAAACAATCGCCCCTCTCAACCCCCCACAAAGATATACCTTAGCAATTTAAGTAGTTTTTAAATAAGATGATAAAGTATAGTACACAGGCGCATTGGATTAACATAATTGCATACTTATTAACATAAACACTCACACACACACACTCACACACATACTAACACATGTACACTTACAAACCCACACACAAACACATAATCAGCGTTTAATTTTTAAATTGTTTAAGGTTTAAAGTTTAACAAAAGAAAAATCACTATATGGATATATAAGAGAATACTTTTAATATATTAGATGCCCTTTGCCCTTTGCTTGGTTTAAGAAAAACTGCAAATATCATTTGCCTCATTATTGGTAACATTTGAAAACACTCAATTGTTGGCAATGTTCATAACAGTTTGACATCATGAACGAATTCCGCTCGAATCAATGGCGTCCAACTTGCATGTACATTGCTAATAATTTCACATGGATTTGAATGCACTTGGAGAAAGTATTATTATTATTATTGGATATGAAAAAAAAAGAAGAAAACACATTTTATGTATTATAATGTTTTCATGTATTTTGGAAATCCTGGTATTCTCAATATTTTAATAAATTTGTTGTGTTAACTCTTTGATAATTATATTCAAATATGTCCCAAAATGCTTATGCATCTGATTATTAATATTATTTGTTTTATTAGATCCTCTCTGGCAGGATGTCATATTTGAATGCATTTTAGAAACAAAGAAATGAAGAATAAAAAAACACAAGAAAAACAAAAAATATGAAGAAACAGAATTTATAAACACTACATTACAACCGCTAATTACTGCAAAACATAATAGAGTATATTTATTCGAAACTACTGCTTGATATAGTTTCTTATTCTTTTCATAGAAAGACTTTGATTATCATATTATGAGTAACTATAAAAATATGTCAGACAACATATTTCGAATAAATTCATAAATTTTACACTGTATAATAATTAAAAAAAATAGAAGTTTTTATTTCAAAATAATTTGTACGACATTTGGCTAGAACTATGTACTTGTTGCTATCAGTAATGTTTCTTTGAGTAACGTTCTGTTAGATTCAAAATTTGTGTGCTTTGATTCCATAGATCTGAAGGAGTTGACAGACGTTGCAAATGAGGTAATTTTAAAATTGATCATCACTATTTTTATATATCACATTTCAACTTAATAAAAGATAGAAGTCTAAGAAAATGTGGATTAAATACGTCGTTTGGCATAGTTAAATGGTCGGTTCTTTGTGTCAAGCATTATAAAAAAATATAATGCAAAAAAATTGTGGATTACTGCAGTCTACGAGTTATGGAAAAAACTGAGATTCGGAAAATGAATCAATTTGTATGATAAGTACAAGATGTATCCCGAGCTACTGTCTGGCAAAATATAAGACTTTGCCAAGTTCTAAAAAGTTTCATAAAGATTTACGACAATTATCTTGTCTACCGCCTACACTGAACAATTGCCCAAAGAATGCTTTATTCATTTAATTTGTTCATTTATTGAACAGTCTTGTAATTTAAAGCCTTATTTATTTTATCTTTCTGGATGTTAAATTTTTGCTTTATCTTTCAAGTTCAGTGTCAGTGCTGGAAATTGATCTTTTAAAAAGTCCGCTTAAAGGAATCGGCAAGTTTATATTGTATACTGGAACGTAGTTTGAGCGCGATTTGTCATTTAGTTTATTTACATTGCTCGATATTGTTAATTTATCCTCATATCGCACAAAGAATTTGTCTCAAATTTTGAATTGCAAATAATGGATGTTTAATTTTTGCTTTATCTTTCAAGTTCAGTGCCAGTGCTGGAAATTGTTCTTTTAAAAAGTCCGCTTAAAGGAATTGGCAAATTTATATTGTATACTGGAACGGAGCTTGAGCGCGATTTGTCATTTAGTTTATTTACATTGCTTGATATTGCTAATTTATCCTCATATCGCACAAAGAATTTGTCTCAATTTTTGAATTGCAAATGAAATTTCGTGTGTTGAAGAGGTGAAAATGTTACAGACGGCTTACGGTGAAGCGACAATGCCAATAACACGCCCATATGAGTGGTACAGTCCCCTGAAAACTAAAGTTAATAACGATAAAAGTTAACATCGGTAAAGTGAAGGAAATGGTAACTGAAAATTGAAGTTTAAGTTTAATATAGATAGCTGCTGAGCCATTTGCACGATTGTTTGGGTACAAAACGCATTGCCGCTCTAGTAGTTCTAAAAGACCGATTCCACATTCATAAAACACGTTATAACGAGTTTGACATACAAACCAGTCAAGAAGTTTCGGAAAAAATCACGATATAGTCAATCAAAATTTAAGACAATCTTGATTGTTTTCTTTGATTATTGCCGTGTTTTGCATTCGGAATTTTCGCCAGAAGATAAGACAGTAAAGATAGAATACTATCTGGGTGTAATGTGGCGTTTGAAAAAGTAATGTCGACGAAAAAGGCCAGGGAAAGAAACCTGTTGTATTTTGCACTACAATAAGGCGCCATTTCACATGACAGTTATTGTATTCTGGTCAAAAACTCAAACAATATCATCGAACAGCCACCGTTGTTCCAATAACCGTCACTACAATTGGGATGGTGCCTTAAATATGTTATAAACTGTGAAAGCTCCTTTAAGTACTTCATTTCATAAGTATATTGTGTTTAATTATCGAATAAAGCTGAGGAAAATATCTAAAAAGATTCATTTTCAGAGCAGTATTTGTATCGGTCCACCCTTTCTGGTACCTCTCATAGAAATTGACAGATTTTCCGATATTGAACCCAATTTTTTGACTAATGAATCCCACCCCTTCTGGAACTTCCCATACAAATTGCCTAATTTAACTTATACACTGCCGCTCACTTGAACAGCAGAATAGTTCTAGCGGAAAAGGGCAACTAGTTTTCGACACATTTTGTATTAGTGCTATAACATCAAACACGATGGGCAATGGAATGAGACAAACTTTCGATATCCATAAAAGGAGCTTTACGTCAATTTTGTCACATTCATATTGAAAGTGGAAAGTTACGTGAAAGAAATAATAACACTGCCAGCCAACTTACACAACAAATCCTTCGTCTGATGTTATTACGATCAATTCTCTAGCATATTGCATATGAAGTGCTATTAAACAACATTTGCAACTGGCTAACAAGACAGTCTGGTTATGTGTGAGCAACAAGATTGTTGGAGCTTCTCTTTATATCTCTCTGTAAATTTAATATTTGCCAGTAATTGCTGTCTTTGCCGCATTACAATTGCTTATATGTAGTTAAATCAATAATACGAGAGCGGTTCCAAACTAGCCGGCCTAACAAAGAGGACACAAAAAAGTTGGGAACAATTTTTCTTATTTTTCAACATAATCTCCTTAAGCTCCATACACTTTTTCCATTGATATTCAATAGGTTCTGTACTCTGTTTGTAGAAAGAACTGTGAAACGCGTTAAAATAGCCATCAACCGCAGTTTCCACTTTTTCAATGTTGGCAAATATTTTACCATCAAGCCATTTCTTCAAGTTTGAAAATAGAAAATAGTCCAAGGAAGCTAAATCTGGCGAATAAGGTGCGTGATGAAGCAATTTGAACTTTAATTAATTAATTTTGGTCATGGTGGATGTGTGAACTGGAGCATTGTCTTGGTGAAACAGCGCTTTCTTTTTCGCCAAATGCGGTATTTCATGACCCAAACGCTGCAATAATATTCGCTGTTGATTTCTCTGAGTTTTTCCTTTATGAAGATAATCAATAAAAGTAATCCCATGCGCTTGCCAAAAAACAGACGCCATGACACGATTTTCCCATTCCAGTCCACTGCTCTGACTGCTTTTTTGTCTCAGGTGTGAAGTGCAGAACCCATGTCTCATCCATGATTATAAATCGACGCAAAACACTCTACTGAAACATCTTCGCCACACTGTTTTTATCTACTGAAAGCAAGCGCGGCACTCATCTGACGTACAGCTCGCTCATTTTCAAATATTCGGTCAATATACAAGTACGATTTATAGCACTTTTTTAAATGCGTATCATTTCAGCTAGCTCATGCACCTTTTTTCAATACCATTTTGTAGATTTTCTTAACAGTATTTGGCGTGGACACTGCAATTGGTCGACTACTACGATGTTCGTCTTGGCAGCTCGTACGTCCTCGTTTAAGCTATATTTTACAGTCGTAAAGGAATTAGCAGACTCCAACAGAGTAGCACCTAGCACGGTTTTAATATTGGTTGGACTGAAACCTTTTAAATGGAAATATTGAATTACATAACGGTGACAAATTTTTTCCATGTTAACAAATTCATTGAAATCGTTTATTTTTAATGGCTCAAATAAAAATACTAAAAAACGTGGAGTCTTAAAGCTGAAAACATACGTTTTGTTAGGTTGCCATTTTTCACCAAAATAACTTTTTTCAAACTACTGACACCATCTATACGTCAGGTCGACTAGTTTTGAGACCGCCCTCGTGTAACATTCACCTAAAGGTGTTGAGGCCATTGGTTTTTTGATGTTCACTCTTTTAGCATCACAGCAGCAACTACAGTTACAGCTTCCTCTCGTATTATGACAATTTCATAGAGTTAAAATAAATACTATGATGACAACAAAGAAATGGTGGTGATGGTGGTGCTGGTGCCTGAGCCGTTTGATTTTTGTTATTTGCTTTAAAAAAGCTTTGAAAAGCTTTGTAAATGTGTATTACCAATTCAGATTGAAACGTCATCGTAAGGCGAGACAAATGATTTTTGTCTTTTTTCTTGTATAGAAACAAAACTCAAATCATTTCACTTTTAATGTCTATTTTATTTAGATTACGGGACTAATTGAAATAACTTTATGGATGCCATAATATTTCCAAAATAAAGCCAAATGAAATCATTTTTCCGGTATCGGTAATTCTTTTTTCTTTTATCTTTCATTCGAACAAAAGTAAAATTTAAGCTTTAACAAGGGAACACACGAAAATAGCATTCAAATATAACGTTTCGATTGGGTTATTGGTTATAATGTGATATGGCTTAAGAAAAACATAAGGAAATTATAAAAAAAATCGTATTTTCCATTGTTGTAGAATAAATAATTTAGTAGTTAAACAAAATGTAATTTATTTTAAGCTGAAAGTAAGACTGAAGTGGGAGCCGCGTTTGCTGACAAAGTTATATATTTAATTTACTAAATATATAGATAATTTAACATGGAAAGGATGGATTTGAAAATGTTCCTTTCAAGTAAACTTTCCGGTAAGTCTTTCCCAAGTCTGTTTATGTTGATGCAAAAGTGTGATTTGCGTCAGAAGCGCAGTGGCAAAACTACAACTTACCGAAACCTTCCCTTTAGAATAGACAGGAGGACCATGGATTATTGAAAATTGACAAGTTCGTATGTGTGATATCCCAAAGGGCATGGCAATGAAATCTATTTTCATCCAAATCTACTAAACGCAGAATTTGTAACAAATTTGACTGAGTTACAATAGCCAACAAGGTTTTGGACTGGAGCAATCAAATATCTTTCCTAAGGTAATTTGGTGGGCTGAATTCGAATCTGTAATTGGTTTTTCTCTATCTGGTCAGGTCAGGTTTTCGAGATATAAAAAAAAGAATGCTTTTATTCGTTTTTTACATAAAAAATCATTAGTTTATTTAATTGAATTTTCAAAAGAGAATGACGTTATTTGAATGTCATTTGTATTTTATTGATTCAGTTTCACGTATTAGAATCCAGCAATAGTTTCTCATCATGCTTTTGTCCCAAAATCGTTGATAATTTCTTTCAATTTTCATTAAATCTTGGTGAGCACGCTCTGCTTGTTCGTCGGCCTTAACATGAGCAATTGGTATGGATGGTTTTTCATTCTCATTATGCAAACGAAGAGCCTTTAAACTGTATTTAGAGCCATCAATAAATAGTCTCCTTTCAGTTTCGTCATATGGCTGGTTCATTTTTTGAAATAAACCATCAACATCAGTACAGTATAGAATAGAGTATTTCTTTTCAAAATATGCAGGCAATTCCAAGCTTCTACCTCTATAGATTGTTAGTTTTGTCCCAACTGCAACATGTTTTCACTGCTGCATGCGTGAAGTTAGTAAATCTGCGTCTTGCTTCGTTAATTCCGAATTAGATCATTCAGCTCAGCTTGAGTCATTAAATAACGTTCATCATCAGCCTGATACAAACTACCACTGCTGGTGAAAGATGTTTCGGACTCACTGTTCGTAGCACTGGGAATGACTGGTAATGGATCATTTGGTGGACATTGAACCGGTTTGGAAACCGATGGGACATTCGCGTAAGTAATATTTTTTCATTTTTTCATATTAAATACAGCAACTTTTGTTAAACAAAAATAACAATCGGTTTAGTGGTGGTTACTGGACTCTCTCCAAAGTACTGGAATTGAAAAATCGAAATAGATCTTCTTGCCATCTGACCACTTGTATAAAACAGTTCTGCAACTATTGCAAAACATTGTCGGTGTCCACGTTTAAAGTTTCTGACAGCAAAACCAAAATAATGTAAATATGATTCTGATTCTGATGATTTTTTTTTCCAATTAAATATTCACCGCACAAAGAGTAAAAATACAGGGTGTCCGTCGGGAAGCTATACTAGTTTGTTTTGCCGCCATTTTGGCAAACATTAGTTCTGATAGTTTATATTTGGCAGTCATGAAGTATAGACGTGTTATGGAAAAACATTCGATCAACCAACGTGTTTTAAACGTTAAAACATTTTATCAAAATCAATCATCGATTATTGTGACGATGAGAAGGTTACGTACAATTTTTGAGAGAAACGACGTGCCAACAAGACTCACTATTTATTGTGTAGTGAATGATTTCGAAGAAAGAGGATCTGTAACTGATAGGGCCAAGCATGGACCACAACGTTCTGCTGCCAAGAAAGTGTTTAAAACACTCCATCAACCTCAATTCGACGCCGTGCTTGGTCTTCAAAGAACAACTCTGGCCACAATTTTGCACAAGAGTTTGAATGTGTTTCCATTTAAGATTCAGTTGGCACAAAAGCTTCTTCCACAAGACCATTTACGCCGCCGTGCATATGCCAATAGGATGTTACAGCTCGCCCATGACAACCCCGATTTTCATGAAAAAATCATAATGAGTGACGAGGCACATTTTCATTTGAATGGATATGGAAAAGCCTCAAATTATTCATCAGTCACCTTAGCATCCATTAAAAGTGACAGTCTGGGGTGCAATTTGGTCAGAAGGAATCATAGGACTTTTCTTCTTTGAAACTGGTATCACCAATACGGTGCCACATCGCATACAGCCAGGATTACAGTGGAATTACTGCGAGACCTCTTTCCACAACAAGTTATTTCAAGAAATGGTGATTTTGATTGGTCTCCACGGTCGCCTGATTTGACTGTTTCGGACTTCTTTTTGTGGGGATATCTGGAAAGCAAAGTTTATGCAAACAAACCAGAAATGCTTGAGCAACTCAAACAAAATATTCGTGATGAAATTAATGAAATACCGCTTGAAAGTGTTTGAGAATGTAATGAAAAATGTGCTCAAAAGGGATCACATTTGTGAGGCTAACAGGGGCGGACATTTATCTAGTTTTGCAGATCCTGCAGTAAAAGGACGATCAGTAAATTTTGACTTTCTTCCTTTCTTTTAACACATTTAAGGCAATTTCTATGCTTCTATTAATGTAAAGTTTGTTGGTCCAGGTAAAATATTTCCGTTCTTGTACATTTTTCACACGAACATATCGATTGAAATTATGATAAAAAATATCACAGAGAACGTTCACCTCAACGTTAAGGTCATTTGTGTTATATATACTCGTACGTGCATAATTAGATGGTAATGAATCAGAAAAAAAACTCTCCAAATTTAGGTTGGCATAATCTCGAATTTCGTATTCAGATGACACAGTTAGCTTACTTATGCTAGAAGAAATATATATAACAGCGTGATGTGAGTTTAAAACCATTTAATTCAATTAAGTTGTTGTTAGATACTAAAAATAATCTATTAATGAAGATTAATTTCTTTGAATATACCAAATGGAGATCACAACTCTCTGTCATATATTTGACTTCTCTACTTCTTTCAAAAAAATTTATATTGAAGTCTCCTACCATCACAACGTGTTCGTATTTGTGAATTTAGTACAACTTCTTGAAAGAAACTAAGAATGTATGGGATAAATAGATCATTTGCATGGAAAATACCAAAAGTGGTCTGGTTACATTGTCGTTTTTTTTGTCAACATTTACCTACCATTAGAAATCAATGCAATGGACTGATACTACAGACGAAAGAGAGAATTTCGGAAAATCGATCGATTTATATGGGAAATATTAGAAAGGCTATGACAATACTGTCCATATTCATTCTTGGTCACCACTTTAGCAAACGCTTAGCGTATACCAAATTCGATAGGGTTTTTTGGAAGGGTATAAACGATGTGAACCTAAGAATATGTGGGCTAAATCGG
>JAHXMU010000618.1:21915-36287 GCA_019455685.1 Philornis downsi
GGTCATTTGTATGGAAGCTACCCAGAAGGAATACTGCAGACGAAAGAGTAAATTTCGGAAAATTGATCGATTTATAGGCATATGGGAGATACCAGAAAAGTTGTGGCAATGCTGCAAATTTTCATTCTTGGTCACAGCTTTAGCAAACGCTTGGCGTGTACCAAATTCGATACAATTTGTTGGAATAGAATAAAAGATATGAACCTAAGAATATGGAGGATAAATCGGTCATTTGTGTGGGAGTTATGCTGTTCGTTTTCATTTTTAGAACTAAGTTTATGAAACGAATTACGTCTGTAGAATTTACCTGAATTCGTTTCTAACTAGATATAAAGCTAAGAATACGTGAGTGAATGAGGGAGGTACCAAGGGGTGTGGTTAATAGGACGATATTCTTAAATTTTACCAACCGTTGCATACTACTGCAACGGATAAAAACTCAGAGTACAGAGGTCTACAAATTTGGAATCATAAGGACAAAATTTAGTTTCCGAAAATAGGTCATTTTGTGTGGGAGGTACTAGAAGGGATGGATCGATGCCGCCCATTTATAATCCCCGGCTACCATCTGGCAAAATATTAAGCTGAAACAAGCTTTAGGAAGTTTAACAAGGATTTACGACAGTTATCGTGTCTACAGCCAGCCAAATAGGTGAACATCTCTCAATCGACGTACAAAATCATCAAATGATGAGACGCAGTCTTCTGGGTGTTACATTTTTGGTCGTAGCAAATGATATATAACTCCATTCATTCGGTTGAAGATATAGTTACGAACGTATTATATTGGTTTGGTAAGAAAGTATTATTGGAGTTTTTTTCGAAATAAATTTCAAAAATTGTATTCTAATAATTAATTTTAATCAACAATGTAACATTTTGTTCAATGATTTTCTGCTATCGTGTCTGATCTTTCCCAGCAAAATTTTGATTTTGAATTGAAATGGGGAATCCTCCATTCAAAAAAATTCTGCAGACTCCTCAATAATTGAATATCCGAATGTGACCAATCAGGATTATTAGGTGTAAGTATCATCATTTCCCATTCAAGCTCCAATAATTTTTTCGGCATACAACTCACGGCTTATACGACGTCGATACTCTTTTTTATCGATGATGAGTCCTTATGTATTCCAGAGTTTTTTCGCCTGAAGACTCCCAGAACAGTTTTATCTACTAGTATTATTATCCAGGATTCTACGTCATACGCTAAGCCGGTTAAAGTCCATGTCTGGTACAGATTGGATTTCTCTCTAGAAAGAGAGAGAGAGAGAACGAGAGAGAGAGAGAGGGAGAGAGTTTTGTCGCTAAATAGCTTGCTTAGCTCATAGTAAAATCTGCTTGCAAGTAACATTTTTCTCTTAATCTCCGGACTGACACCGGTAGTTTTAATGACAGTGGAACCAATGTAGTTAAATTCATTCACCACTCGAAATTTATAGGTGTCAACGTTTACACAAAATCTCAAACGAGTAGAGTATTTAGTTTCCGAAACAAATAAATTTGTTTTTTTTACCACAAGACCTATTTTTGTTGATTCCTTTTCAATGCTTGTGAAGACTGCAATAACGTGCCAATGTCTATATCATCACGATATGCAATTAGTAGATGGTATTTATTAAAGAAGGTGTCAGACGTGTTAACTGTATCTTAGCTCATGATATAAGCATGCTGAAGAAGTCGCACGATAGGATGCCTCCCTTTCTAAATCCTACCTATTTTCCTTCTAGACTTCGTGTCAGTCAGTGTCATTCCACAGATACGTATAAGATTGACGGGAATACCAAGCCCGGGCATGGTCTGATACATATTTTACGGTATCGGATTGTCGAAAGCATCTATGTAGTCGATGGGAAGGTGGTATATGCCAGTCTACTTTCCTTAGTTCGCCTTCAGAATTAGTTTTAGTGTGAATATCTGCTCAGTTGTTGTTCTTTAACTTTGTGTCAATTAACAGGGCGGTGTCAAAGCTATCCAACGTGATGTACAGATGGTGGCAGTAGTTTGAAAACAATTATTTTGGTGAAAAGTGGCAACCCTACAAAACACATGTTTTAAGTTTCAAGGCGCTACGTTGTTTAGCATTTTTATTTGATCCATCAAAAGTAAACGATCACAGTGAATTTGTAAACATAGAAACAGTTTGCTCCTTACTTCACGAATGTAAAATACTGGGTAGTAGAGATTAAACGTGGCCGTACGAGCTGCCAAGACGAACACCGTAGTGGTCGAAAAATTGCGTGTTCACGCCAGACACGGTTAAGAAAATCGGCACAAAATGGTATTGGATGATCGTCGGCTGAAGGTACATGAGTTCTCTGAAATGATAGGCATGCAAAAAAGTGCTATATGTAGTATATTAACCAAAGATTTGAAGATGAGAAAGCTGTGCAGGAGATGGGTGCCGCGCTTGCTTTCAATAGAGCAAACACATCGGCGTGGAGATGTTTCAGTAGAGTGTTTGGCAATGTTTCACAGTAATAAAGCCGAATTTTTACGTCGATTTATAACTATGGGTGATACGTGGATGAGGCATAGTTCCACACATGAGTTCACACCTGAAACAAAGGAGCAGTCAAAGCAGTGGACTGGAATGGGAGAACCGTGTCCAAAGAAGGCCAAGACGGTTCCATCTGCAGGCAAGGTCATGGCCTCTGTTTTTTTGGGATGCACATGGAATTATTTTTATTGATTATCTTCAGAAAGGAAAAACCCGGCGAATATTATGCTAATTTATTGCAGCGTTTAGGTGATGAAATTATGGAAAAGGCCGCATTTGGCGAATAAGAAAGTGTTGTTTCACAAAACCACCATTAATTGCTTCATCACGCTGCTTACTCGCCAGATTTAGCTTCCTCGGACTATTTTCTATTGCCAAACTTGAAAAAATGGTTCGGTGGTAAAAGATTTGCCATCAATGAAGAGGTGGAGTCTGCGGCTGATAACTATTTTAAGGAGTTTAATAGTTCTTACTATAAACAGGGTATAGAAGCTATTGAATATCGGTGGTAAAAGTATATCGAGCTGAAGGAGATTATGTTGAAAAATTAAGAAAGTTTTTCCATTCTTTTTTGTGTCTTCTTTGTTATGTTAGTTAGTTTTGGGAGTGCTCTCGTATATTGTGTTATAATACTTGGTAAAATTTGAAACAAATCAATCGATCCGCTCTTGTAATCCCCATACAAATGATCTGATTTCAGTTTCGTGTCTTTCATCCAACTGCACTAAATTTAATAGAATTTTACTATTTTTATTGTGCTTTAGTTCAGAGTATTTTTTGATAAAAATCTACCTTCTGGCACCACTCACATTTTGCATCAACGCAAATGGACGTTGGGTGAAGGGACAACTCACTTAATTGAAAATTTTGTACAGGTGAGTATACATATATGTATTCTGCACACAAAATATATACATATGTATATTTTTGCATAAAAATTAATTTTTCCGATATCCAGTCGTATTGTCGGGGCAAACAATTTTTATACATTCTAACTTTTTCCTCAATTTGGATAGAAATGGATTTTGCATGAATATCCATTGTTTAGTTAAAACAGCGCACAGTTACGCCAAATCAAATCATAATTTCAATATGATTTCTTTTCCCCATAGCGGAGGTCATCAACTCCCAGCCTTTTTTACATGATGATGACACGCTCATTACTGCAGATTCATTGAAGCGGCAAGTAGAAGTTATGGATTGCTTGTTAGCTAAGTCATTTGAAAGAAAGAAAAAAAAATTAAGTTAGTAGTTGGTTATAATATTTATATTTCACTTTTTTCCACATGAAATTGTTATTTTTGTTGTGGTTTGTAAACTTCATTTCTACCACTTGGAATTTGAAGGTGTTTGTGCAGACATAATTAAAGTTTACGGCTCATTGGAGGGGCAGTAAGGCAATGTGTTTTTTTGTTGTTTGTTTTATTACTATTAGTGTTGTTGTTCATTTTACTTCATTCATTCATTCATGCCCTCTGGTGTGAAAATCAAATGTTTTAATCATAGTACAATAAAAAGGCGTGAGTATGTGTGCGGTAGACTTGACTATTGTTCGAAGGCGCACACATGGTGGCTGCCGATATCATTAAGTAACCCAGCGAAGAATTTGATGACGTGAAAGTTAGATCAATTTATCACAGAGGACGATACTGGTGGCAATCGGCTTATGTTAAGGTAAGTAGAGGGGGTTGTGGGATAACGATAAGATTTACTATAGCGAGAATTATTCGATTTATCCTAGATTAAGCAAGGCGGAAAGTACCTAATTTTTCATGAAATCATATTTGAATAGATATCGGTAATGATTATTCAAAAGTGAAAACGAAAAAAGGGCAAAGCGGTTTCTGAATGAAAGGGGTTAAAATAGAATCACTGGCTAGATTGGAGGAGTAAGCCCAGAAGTATTATCCCCAGCAAATGATTGAAGATATATCGACATAATTGTGAGTGTCCATTCCCGATAAATCTTGGGCGCCTGGCAGGATTTTGCCTGCTTGTAAATATTATATTAATTTAGTCGCAAGTATGACAGCTGTTTTTTGTTAAAAAATTATGATAATGATGAGGTTCACATACGGAGCTGCAATTTGTGTATATAAATATCGGATGTTTGTCAGACTGACAGGCACGGGAGAAAAGTAACACATAGCAATCGAAACTAAAGTCATCAACATTACGTTTCACTCTCTTACAGAATAAATGCACAATAAGTAAATTATTAGCTTTAGGTGTAAATAAGGGTAGAAAAGAGACAAAAATCGTTCATAACAGGTGGCGGAGCTATATTTTTCGATTTCAAAAGTGAAGTTAATAAAACACACATAAAACTATGATTTCGATGAAAGTTTTATTTCATTAGAGTGCCTGGGCCTTGCCATTATGTACGAAACGAAAACAACGTCGTTTTGTTCAGTTTTTTAGTAATATATGTACCTTATATGTATATAAGTAATTGCCACTACTATGTAAAAACAAATTGTAATTCGAAAACAAAAAACACTGAAAATAACATAACAACATAGTACAGGGTGGCGCAATAGAACGTGCATATTTAAAAAATATATTAAAAAATAAATACAAAAGGTATGGTTAAAATAAATCTAAGGCATTGTAGAGTAATAAATGGAGTTTATTTTTTAAAAATAACATCATCTAAATGGTGACCCTCTCTACGACGGCACTCCTCTAACCGCAAACGAAAATTATTGAAAACTTTCTTCAGTAATACTGGTGTAATGGCTGCCATTTCACCACGGATATTCTCCTTGAGCTGAACGATGTTTCTTGGATCATTACGGTAGGCTTTGTGTTTGAGTTATCCCCACAAAAAAAAGTCAAGAGGCGTCAAGTCTGGACTACGTGGGGGCCATGGGATATCACCTCTTTTCGAAATCAGTTTGCCAGGGAACATCTACTTCACCACCGCCATGGAGTCATTTGATGTGTGACAGGTAGCTCCATCTTGTTGGAACCAAGTTCTGGAATTCACTATTCTTGAACTTTCAATTTCTGGAGCCAAAAATCCGTCCAACATCTCAACATAGCGTTCCGTATTAACCGTGACGTTTTGGCCCCGCGCATTTTCAAAGAAAAAAGGACCAATTATTCCTCTGCCAGAGATTGCTGCCCATACTGTCACTTTAGGACTATGCAATGGTTTCTGGTGTTTGATTTTGGGATTTTCACTGTTCCAGTAACGACAATTTTGACGGTTTACGAACCCATTATTATTGTCAAAATTGGAAAATCGAAGAAGCGTTTCATTAGCAAATGCGAGTCTTGCTATGAAGTCAGACTCTTTCAATTCTTGTGTTAATTGCAGCTTACCTATATATTGATGCAGTTAAAGATCCAATGTTAAAATTCGTTGCAAACTTCGTCGCGATAATTGTAAGACAGACGATCTCTTGCGAGTCGACATTTGTGGATTTCCTCGTACTGACTCCATAACTCTCTCAACATTGCCTTCGGTCCTAGATGTTCTTGGGCGACCATTTGCTTGTGGTTTAAATGTTGAACCGGTCTCTTCAAAACGCTTCACTAATTCGCCGTAGTCCATATTCAGCACAATATAGTCGCCTAGTAGCAATATATGCACGAGAGTTCTTGTAAAATGCGCGCACGCAAAATGCGCGACGCTTCCCGTCGAAGTGATTCATAGCGACTAAAACTCCATGAGCCCGCCAACCCAACGATGTAGGCGCCCCCGCCCGCGCCTTTTCTACCCCGCAAAAAAAAATGATGCTATATTCACGTTCTATTGCGCCAACCTGTAGAACACAACATAACATACTTTCCACACAGGAATTTTCAATAAAAGTTTTTCTCCTGATGAAGGTGGAAAAAACCAACGAAATGTTGAGATATACATAATAAAATAAATTTATTTTATGTGCATCACAGAAAACTCTGACCAAAAATAACCCGTATAAACACACAAAAAAATAACCCGTATAAACACAAATGCAATGTCATTTAAATGACCGTCTCTGGATTAGCTGCAGCAGTAGATCCTTTTGAGATAGTTTTCGATCACTTTTTCGCAAATTTCGGGCTGTACCTTGGCGAAAACTTCACAAACATATATTGATTTTCAAATGCTCCAATTTTTGGTGATTATCCGCGTAAACGAGGTCTTTGGCGTAGAATCACAAAAAAAGTCTAACGGCATTAAATCGCATGATCTTGATGGCCAATTGACGTCGCCAAAACGAGAAATTATGCCTTCTCCAAAATTCTCGTGCAATAAAGCCAAAATCGATCACGTTGTGTGGTTCTTGACACCGTCTTGTTGAAACCACATATTGTCCTGTTCATAATCTTCAATTGCAGGCCAAAAAAAGTCGTTTATCAAACTTCCATAGCGCTGTGAATTGAAATTCGGATTATCCGCCATACTTTCACTAACAAAATCAATATTTTCGGCAGCGCGTACATTGCGATGGTGCACAGGCCTGACCGCATATGCAACGCTTCTAGTGTCTTAAAATTTCTTTATAATCTTGCGAATTCCTTGTACAGTGGGGCGATTATGACGACCATGATCACCCCGTAATGCGCGAAAAATGCCAACATTTGAATTACCACTTTAGTAATAAGTTTTAACTATTTTTACGCATTCTTTGGTTGTTAAACGACCAATATTCCTTCACTAAATAAATAACACTTCAGATGGCAGGTATTTATCAGCTGACAGCCTTGCCAGACTAGCGGATTTGAAACCACTAAATAGATGGATTGATAGTTGGTATACATAAAGTTCAGCCTGATCAAATTTACTCTGCCAATTTGTTATCTTTCTACCGCTTCTGGTGCCTCGCATATAAATGACTGATTTTTTATATATCTTTAGATTAACATCTTTTATGTAGTTGCATTAAATTTAGATAAATAAAACGGGAAAAAATAAAACGGAAAGCATAATCATACCCATTCTGGTACCTACCATACAAATTGACTGTATTTTCAAAATTCAGTCAGTTCTCTTTAATTTCTAATTGGTTGGATATAGTAGTCTATATTGTTATCCACTGCATTGTTTTATAATTCTCTACAATATCGAAACAAAATCTATCAAAAACCACGCCCCTTCTGGTACCTCCTCTATAAATGACCGAGTTAACCCATATGTCCTTACGTCCATATCTTCTAGTCGATTGTACCCAATTCAACCAAATTTGCGATAAATCATGATTAAAAATAGACGACGTTGACATACCCATTCTGATATATTCCATGCAAGTTGTCTGATTTATTGGAATTTGATTTTCCACCGTAATCCATAATTCGTGGGTTGAAGTTACTGCAATTATCATCAGTTATATTGTGTAATAATACTGGGCGTATTGTAAGAAAAATCGACGAAATGACTATAACTTTTCTGGGCGCATCTAATTTAATTTGTATATTCCTAGATTCGTATCTTTCATACAATTGCACTATATTTAGTACAATTGAATTCGCATCAGAAATTTAGTACTGCGAATGAAAATACGAGTAGATTGTATAGCTATGGCCTTAGGCCACACATACAAACTGACCGATTTAGCAAATATCGATGTTCTTTCTGCATTTCTCAAGTGAAGGACTTCAGAGAGCTAAAATTTTACTTTTTTCTTGTACTTTAATTCGGAGTATTTTCTGTTGCAACACAAAAAAAAGAAAATGTTGCAATCTATTAACATGGAGTGGGACGTTAAAGAGAATCGAGTCGGCGTAATAGCGTTGCATAACTGCGAAAAGAGTGCTGGCCAAATTTTCGAGTTGCTAAAACCACTCGGAATATCAAGAATGTTCGTCGTCCGCGCGTTGTCCGTACGAGTGGTGCAAAGGTTTACCAAACAGATGTGTTAGAGGGTGTTGTGAAGGGTTTGACCAATACCCTTTTCAATGGACGTAGATGGATCTTCCGACAGGACTCTGCTCCTGCGCACAAAGCTAAAACCACACAGGAGTGGCTCAGAGGCAATATTCCTGGCTTTATAGCAGCAGAAGATTGGCCATCAGGGAGTCCAGATCTCAATCCACTGGATTATGCTTCGTGGTCAGAATTGGAGAATATGGCTTGCAAGACTCCCCACTGAAATTTGGGAAGCCTTAAAACAGCATTAACCAGAGCAGCGTCCTCGATCTGCGTCCTCTATAGCGTGCGGCTATAGCCCAATGGCCACACCGTTTGAAAGCTTGTGTTAAAGCAAAAGGCGGCCATTTCGAGTGAATACAATTTTTTTTAATAACCAATATTGTCTTCTAATAAATAAAATAATTTTGAATACAATATGAATATTGGTTTTTTTTTTATCGCGTTTTATATTTGTAACAGAACATATGGCAGGACTAGGTATATTTAATTTATTTTTTATTATTATATATAGAAAATTCAATTTTATTTTATATAACTAATTGGTTTTGAAGATAATAAACCATAAAAGAACTCCATGCTCATTCACGTTTAAGTGCGACCTAAAGGGTTGAATTTGGGAACACCTCAATTACTGTTTTAATGGACTGCTTCAATTCAGTCAAATTCTTTGGTTTCGTTTTGTACACTTCTTGCTTGACATAACCCCATAAAAAAAGGCCGGTAAAGTCAGGTCAGGTGCTTTGGGCGGCCAGAAGAAATTCGAGCTTCTGGATATTAATTTGTTTAGGAATTTTCGTTGGAGCTCGGCCATAACCGGACAGGATATGTGTGCAGTTGTACAATCGTGCTGGAACCAAATGCTGTTGCAGCGGTCTTTGGTGCAGTTCTGGTAAAAAACTTCTTCAAAATCTTTAAATAACGGTCCCCATTGACATTGACATTGTATTTATAGCGCGATTCTTGTGTCACCCCTGCATTTGTCGAACAGTTCGCCTGAAATTTCTGTACCGGTTTTTTATTTCTACTCATTGTGAATAATTTTTCAAAAACGTTGCTGGGTTGTGTGCCTCAATTACGCTAATGACTGTTATCATCACTCACTTATATTGAAAAGAAAAAACTTTTATTTCATTCTTCTCATATTTCTCAATGGTATTTTATATTATGTTTGCCTGAGTTCATTCTTTATTTCACCTGCCGATCAATAATAGAGTCCATGTCGATCGATTATAATAATGAACGTTACAGTTATAGATTTGAATTTATATTTTAGATAAAAACGAACAAAAAGAGGGAAAACACGCTGTGGATAAATGTTTAAAAACTACAAAAAACACCGCTATAGACACAGTGAAACAAGTTTTGTGCACTGGGCAAATGTTAACTTAGACAAGATCATTGGACTTTTCAATAACGAAGTATGTAACTGTTTGTCTTGTCAGTTGATTTAAGGAAAATTTATGGATTGTAATGAAGCTAGAAGTGGAAGGCATTCTTTATTATTCAGTTTTCTCTTGTTCTTTTCACTGTAAGAAATTTGTAAAATACAATATATTTGGGCCGGCATTTGGGAGGTCTATTATGTGTGTCTAAAGCCTTGTCGAATGCATTTGCTATACGAGCATAAAGGTCAGCAGTTTGTTTTTGATGCAATCGGGAATACTTGATGAAAGCGGACACAAGTTCACGTTGAGTGAAAAAGCAACGTCACAGGCAGGTGAGCATCAAGTTTTGTTGGATGCAGATTTTGAGATCATTGAGATTTGACTACTTTTTTTTAAATAAAGAAAATGCGGTTGTTCCCAATTCTTTCTTAGTAACATATTTGATATGGTTAGTTCATATTAAACAATTTAAAATGTGTATATCCGTTTGAATTTTGTTTAATATTCACTTCAATATGCACAAATAGATAGCGTCAATTTACGAATTATTGAATTGAATTGAATTGAATTAATTAACGAATTTAAAACGCACACATGGTGTGAAACTCTTTCATACATTTAATAAATAAAACATTGTATTAAGCAACAACTTAACTGGATTGTTGACAATACTCCAAACAATATTTTTGATGACCAGATTAAATATTTAATTCATTTAGCGGCCGCAAGAGCACAAAACATTTAATTAAACTAAGCGAAAATGTATTCGGTATACCGAAATAACAATGAGGCATATCGGAAACGCCGCATTCAATCTTAAAAATAATTTGAATTCTCATTTCATAATTTAGCGACGATCGCTGAAATATTATTCCTATAATTTTTATACCTTCAACAGAAGTAATAAAGGTACAGGGTGTCCGTCGGGAAAGTATACTATTTTGTTTGTTTATAATTTTTGATTAAATGAAAAAGAATGGATCTTATATTGATAAATGTGTTATTTAATGTCGGCAATTATATATGGAATAAAATATCAGATATACGCCCGCCTCTGTTAACCTAACAAATGCGAGCCCTTTTGAGTACATTTTTCATTAAATTCTCACACATTTCACGCGGTATTTCATTAATTTCATCACGAATATTTTGTTTGAGTTGCTCAAGCGTTTCTGGTTTGTTCGCATAAACCTTGCTTTTCAGATATCCCCTCAAAAAGAAGTCCGGAGCAGTCAAATCAGGCGACCGTGGAGGCCAATCAACATCACCATTTCTTGAAATAACTTGTTATGGAAAGAGGTCTCTCAGTAATTCCATTGTAATCCTGGCTGCATGCGACTTGGCACCGTCTTGTTGATACCACATGTTAATCAAGCCCAAAGCATGCAGTTGTGGCGTTAAAAAGTTTGCAATCATATCACGATATCGCTTCGCATTGACAGTTACCGTTACGCCGATTTCAGTTTTAAAGAAGTAAGATCCAAGGATTTCTCCTGACCAAATTGCACACCAGACTGTCACTTTTAATGGATGCAAAGGTGACTGATGAATAATTTAAGGGGTTTCCATTGCCCAGAACTGACCATTCACATATCCATTCAAATGAAAATGTTTTTCATGAAAATTGGGGCTGTCATGGGCGAGCTGTAACATTCTATTGGCATATGAACGGCGACGTAAATAGTCTTGTGGAAGAAGTTCTTGTGTTAACTGAATCTTAAATGGAAACAAATGCAAATCCTTGTGCAAAATTGCGGGCAAAATTGTTCTTTAAAGACCTAACTCCTGAGCACGGCGTCGAATTGAGGTTGATGGATTGTTTTGAACACTTTCTTGAGTAGCAGTAATGTTTTCAGCCGATCTTGCAGTACGTTGTGGTCCATGCTTGGCCTTATTAGCTACAGACCCCTTTTCTTCGAAATCATTGACAACACGATAAATAGTGAGTCTTGTTGCCTCGTTGTTTCTCCCAAAAAATTCACGTAACTTTCTCGTTGTCATAGTAATCGATGATTGATTTTGGTAAAATGTTTTAATGATTAAAACACGTTGGTTTATCGAATATTTTTGCATAAGAAATTGGTCACTTCTCTACTGCACGACTGCCAAATATAAACTGTCAAGACTAATGTTTACCAAAATGGTGGCACAGTAGTATACCTTTCCGACGGACACCCTGTATATATCATTTGATACGGTAAAAATATAATACCCGAAATATAATATTAAATTCATTCATTCATTCTTAGCACCCCCCTTGCTACGCCTATGACGTTGGGTCAGTCTATACGTAAATCATTTCATCTAACTGTAGTTACAGCTTTTCAGCGTTCTTTCAACAATAATACCAATAATTCATTTATTAAGACTAATCTACGGTGGTGAATCTGTCCGTATGGTTAATGTGACTATCGAAAAATACTAAATACGATGAAAAATGGGAAAAGCCCGACCCAATCTCAATCTCGTCTCTTGTGTCCAGTAGAGAACATTAAAAATGCTTTCATTCGGTTTGAATAAATTATTATAAATGACATTTTCTGACCCCCACACAAACAACGTGAGTCGTTTTCCATTGATATTCAGCTTGGCTGTCGTTGTGGAAGTCATTTGATCACCATAATATCCTCCTCTTTGAGTTAGCTTAGTGCATCTATTTTTATCAGTATTGGCAATACGACGCAAAAACAAACAACGCTGACGATTGCTGTTCCCATCTGAAGCAGGCTCGGCACATAATTCTAAAGACAATCGATACGTCTCAGCTGCAAATTTCTTCAAATTAAAAAAGTAAATCAAAAGTTCCCCAAAATATCACTTAATTAGTTAAAAGCTCGACGTATGCCCAACGCTGATGTCCACTCTGTACAATATAAAGATTAACTTCTGGCAGTTTGTACTGTAACTTACCAGTACAGCCATCTTTTATAAAACGGAAAAGACTTATTTGTGAGAAGAAAGAAAGAATCTATTTTCGGCATTTTCTCATCATTTGGAAATGATGAGTTTCCAACTCATCATCAAACAAGTGGGCATGTCGAAAGGCGAATTTATAGCATCTTTTAAATTTTGCCTCTGTCTCCTGGTTTTGCCGTATAGTTTCCTCACAGCATACATTGGTATTGGCTGTAGCGTTGCTATGTACGAGAGCGGTCCCAAAACTAGTCGACCTAACAACCAGACACAAAGAAGTTGGAAAAAAATTTCTTAATTTTTCAACATAATATCCTTTTAGCTCGATACACTTTTCTACGCGATATTCAACAGCTTCTATACCCTGTTTGTAGTAAGAACTGCCAAATAGCCATCAGTCGCAGACTCCACTTCTTCATTGTTGGCAAATCTTTTACCACCGAGCCATTTTTTCACGATAGGAAATAGAAAATAGACCGAGGGGAATAAATCTGGCGAATAAAGAGCACGATGAAGCGATTTGAACTTTAATTCATACATTTTGGCCATCACTGCAATAAATTAGCATAATATTCGCCATTGTTGGTTTTTCCTTTCTGAAGATAATCAGTGAAAATAATCGCATGCACATCCCAAAATGGACGCCATGACCTTGCCTGTAGTTGGACTCGATTCTCCCATTACAGTCCACAGCGTCGACTGTTCCAAGTGTATCAGGTGTGAAGTGGTGGACCCATGTCTCATCCATGGTTTTAAATCAACGCCAAAATTCGGCTATAATTTGTACAATTCCATTTTTGGATTTTCTAACCATGTCAGGCATGGACACCTCAATTAGGGAACCACTATAATGTTTGTCTTGGTAGCTCGTACGGCCTCGTTTAAACTCTGCTACCCAATATTTCACAGTCGTAAACAAAGCAGCAGACTCCACTAGAGTAGAATCTAGCTCCGCTTTAATGTTGGTTGGACTGAGAGCTTTCAAATGGAAATATTGGATTATATAATGGTGACCAATTTTTTCCATGTTTACAAATTCACTGAGATTATTTACTTTTGATGGCTCAAATAAAAATACTATACAACGTGGCGTCTTGAAATTTAAAACATATGTTTTATAAGATTGCCACTTCCAACAAAATAATTTTTTTCAAGCCACCTCGTGTTTTTCATGTTCGAGTACAATTTTTGTGATAGTTACTATAAAGTGTCGAATAAACGCTATGAGACAGACAGTTACTATCTCAGAGGAAAGGAAGTAGTCAAAGTTTTCTTCTACATATTCGGTTCGGTTTTTCCCTCTGCTCAAACTCGTTCGAACCTTATATCAAGGTGGTGATCCGAGTCTAGGCTAATACCATTGGAACTTCTACAATCTGTCAGAGTAATACAGAAAAGTTGTCTTTTAAAATGACTGGTTAAAGGTGTTCTCAACGTTCTTTTTGTCGCTAAGTTGTCATTACTGTTTTAATCTGTCATTTAGATTGTTCAAAGTGCTAGGTTTTGTCAGTTCATTTTAAGTGTGTTTTGTGATTTTTTTAATGGACACAAATATCGAACAAAGAATTTGTCTCAAAATTTTATATTGCTAACGGAATTTCGTATGCAGAACCGCTGAAACTGATAAAAAGCGGCCAAAATGTGGTGGAAGAATTTCCTCACGTCTTTACGTCTTCAATTGTAGCTAACATCGGTAAAGTAAAGGAAATTA
>JAHXMU010000618.1:46287-76413 GCA_019455685.1 Philornis downsi
TGTAATTTACATACAATGTATTCGTATGTATCAAATCGCACGAATGAATGAATTAAATATTTTCGTTAAAGTTTTATTAATGAAATAATATCAATATAAATGGAAAAGAAATTTTTCACATTTATAAATAATTGGAATTTTATAAAAGCATTCATTCATAACATTTCTATCAATGCCCTTTGCCACGCAATAGCATAAATAAAATGTAAAGTTTTTTTTTGCCTCTGTGTGATGGAGCGAAAGATGACAGTCACATGCTAGCGTCTACAATGAACAAGATTTGATAATAACAATATAACAATATAACAAAATATTAATTGAGTTGTATTGAAAAGAAAATGAACGAAAAAAAAAACTGTAACAACGTTGGTGACGACGTCACTAATGTCAAAGTACTGTAAATGACAAGTGAGTAGTTTGCTGCTCTCCCATGTGCGACTCTGTCTACTAGCAGAGAGAGTTACAATTTAAAGCAGTTTCAAATGACGCCGGGCTTTCAGCAATGAGCTTAAGATGATAGTGTAACTCTTGCATGAATGGTGCTCCGGAGTGGGTAATTGGCTGTTGCAAAAGCTAAGCAGACAACATGAATGAATGATGACGTTGTGCGATAGAGGTAGTGCGGCGCTGATGCATGTTAAGTTGTTTTCATGTGTATTTAGTGCCCGAAACACAGTACAAACATTATATACATATATGTTGCTTCTTATGGCTTTGAATAATATATAGGAGTTTGTGGTCTTGATTTTTTTCGTTTTCCAGCTTAAAGTTTGTTTTGCTACTTTTTGGTTACTTGCAGATATTGAAAACGATGACGTTTCGGAAGATCACTTAATTTGTGACCATGATTGGCTGTCGTGCACAAGAGATTGACTGGTTTTCTATATTGTTAGCCAAAAAAACTGAATGAAACTTTTATTTGCACAGTGGTCGGCAGACAATAGATTGTTACTGATATCTACCTGCAGATATAAATCATGTGATACGGCAAAAATATAAAATTCAAAAGGAAGCAAATGTGTTTTATGACTATTTAAGTTGATTGAACGATATTCGTCTGTCTGGTCGGCTGGCTGGTGGACACGATAACTGCCAGTAAGTATTTAAACTTCGCACAGCCTAATATTTTGCCAATAGGCAGTTGGATTCACCCTTTCTAAAACTTCCAATAACAATTTGACTGATTTTCCAAAATTTAGTTTTTTTCCTGTAACTCCTAATCGGTAGACTGCAGCGGTCTAAGTTTTTACCCATCGCTTTGATATATAATTCTTGGTAAAATTTAAAAAAAAAATATCGGCCGCTAACCATGACGCTTCTATTATTGTATGGGAGATACAAATAACGAATTTAATTTATACATTCTTATGTTCATATCTTCTATTCAGTTGCATTAAATTCTGTCAAATATGTAACACGTTGAAAATGCGATAAGGTAGAGTTTGAAAATGAAAATGTGCCCGTTTGTCACTCCTCTTCTGGTTCTTTTCCATACAAATTGACCGATTTTCTAAAATTTTTCACTGTAACCTCCAATTCGTAATCGTAGCGTAAATTAACCGAAAATAAAGTTTGTAAATTCTTGAACTTAAATTGCAGCGATATGCATATTTATCCAGTTCTTAATCAAATCTGAGAACATCGGCTGGCTAACATGCCCATTTTTGTACGGACATTCTTAGGATCATATCCTCTGTATAGTCTCACTAAATTCTGTGAAATTTGGTACAGATTGAAGGTTTGCTAAGCTAATATTTGGGAATGCAAATGGACTGCATTGTCACACCCCTACCAGTACCTGTCATATGAATTGACCGATTTTCCGAAATCATATTTTTCCCCTGTAACTTCTAATTCGTAAGTAGCAGCAACTTAAATTTTTGTCCTTTGTATTGTTCGGTAAAATTGCATAAAAATAGATCAAGTAACCATAACCCTTCTGTTTTTTTTATCATAAAAATGATTGATTTAACTCATATATTCCTAATTTCATACGTTTCTATCAGTTGCATTGAACACAATCAAATTTGGAATATGTCATGCAGTTGATAAAGTTAGTTCTAAGAATGATAATGAACTGCGAATGTGAATTTTTCCTCCTGTAAGTAAGCCCTAATGCGTAGGCTTGTAAATTGTGAGAAAAATCGAAAGGGTAACCCTACCGGTTCAAGTGCCTTTTATACCTAAATTACTTAGTTCTTCCTATATGCACCTGGATTCATATGTTTCATTTAATTGCTCTAAATGCATTTATTGATAAGAATCTATAGTCACATTCATTCATACATTCACATCTATAGTCACTGTCGTGTTGGATGATTTGATTTTGACCAAACTTTACAACACTTGACCCATTTTTGACCTTCCCTTAAAATGCGATATTTTAACAAACATCATATCGTGTATTCAAATCCTCCCAATATAAACGAATCTGAGAGTCACGAAACATGTTCACTCTATAACATTTTATTAGGTAATGTGATTTTGATCAAACTTAGCACAACTTAATATATTTATCATTTCCTCTAAAACTGAAATTTGGAGGAAATGAAACCATGTTTTCTTGTACCTCTCCTAAAAATAGATCCATAGTCCTCGAAGTATAACAACATCATTTCAGAGAAATTTTGCATGAATTAATACCTTAGCAGTACTCAGCAAATATGAATTTTAAATTTTAAATCTTTGTTATGTGCAGGCATATGTTTATTTTATATATTTTTACGTATTTATATCATGACTGCTCTGTAATCTTAAAAGTACAAATTTGTTCAATTTGATATGTTTATTGCAAAGATATTGTTTTTTTGGTTCAGCGAACTGTGATAGTTTTTGCGTCTACTCTTCCAAACAATTGATTTTTGACATATTTTTATTTCCCTTTTTTATATTTCCGTCAAAATTTTTCATTCCTTTCTTTTTTATGTTGATACTGATAGCAGAAACTAGCAGAAAAGTAAAGAAAAACATTTCTTTTTGTTCTCTGGTGCGCCAAACTTTGACAATTTTTACGTTTCTCCTTCAAGAAAGTTGATTTTTTTATATATAACGATATAATTTTTGTTACATAACGCAAAAGTTTTTCTTTTTCATTATTCTTGTGTTGATCTAAATTACCATAACAAAAATATACTGAGTTTACGCGGTTTTTTTACTCAAACAAACTTTGAAAATGATTTGGACTCATCTAGTAAAAACTTGGGATATCCATTTAGTGGTTTCAAAACCGCCGATCTGGCAAGGCTGTCAGCTGTTAACTAGCTGTCATCTGAAATGTTATTTATTTAGTGAAAGGTTTGCTATTCACGAATATGGATCGTTTAACAACCGAAGAATGCGTAAATATAGATAAAACTTACTTCAAAAATGGTGATTCAAACGTGGGCACTTTTCGTGCATTACGAGATGATCGTGGTCATCATAATCAACCTATTTTGCAAGGAATTGGGAAGATTATAAAAAAATTTGAAGCGACTGGAAGCGTTACAGATGTGGTCAAGCCTGCGCATCATCGCAATGTACGCACTGCCGAAAATATCGCTTCCGCTAGTGGAAGTATGGCGGATAATCCGAATTTCAATTTAGAGTGCAATTACCGTATGATAGCCGACTTTTTTGGCCTGCAATTTAAGATTATGAACAGGACAATATGTGGTTTCAACAAGACGGTGTCAAGAACCACACAACACGACCGATTTTGGCTTTATTTCATGGGAAGTTTCCAGAAAGCGTCATTTCAGGGTTTGGCGACGCCAATTGTCTACCAATATCATGCGATTTAACCCCGTCAAACTTTTTTTGTGCGGCTACGTCGAAGACCATGTTTACGAGGACAATCCCCAAATGTTGGTACACTTGAAAACCAACATTCGTCAAGTTATTGTCAAGATACCGTTCGAAAGGTGGAAAAAAAGTAGTCGAGAACTACCTTAAAAAGATCCACTGCTGCAACCAATCCAGAGGAGGTCATTTAGATGACATTGCATTTCAGTTTTGTTTCATTCATATTCACATAATGGCAAGGCCCAAGCGTTAAAATGAAATCAAAATTTCGTAGAAATCATAGTTTTATGTGTGTTTGGTTTAACTTTACTTTTGAAACCGAAAAATGGATAACTCGGTATAATAACAAAAATTTGTTTGAAAGTGGGTTTCTTATTTTAAAAATAATATCCAAATCTATCCGAAAGATTAATAAAATTTAACTTTTTCTTCATAATTTTTCTTTTGTCCTGTCAAACTTTTACAAATTTTTGATGTTCCATCTAATAATTTTTTCGTTACATGGATTTTTGTCAATTATATTCAGAATTTATAATAAAGACGTGTATTTTATTAACAATTTCTCTGTTCTAGATAAGAAAATTAATTTAACAATTTGGTTAAAATTTATTTATTTTAACATAACCACATAATAGATTTCTATACTCAACAAGTTTCGTCTAAAGCCTCTACATTTGGCGCTATCTGTCGGAGTCGTGACAAGTTAAATCCATAAATAACTTTGTGATTTCATCCTATCGATTTAAGAACTTAATAAGAAAATAATTTCAGATACAATGAGGATCTTTATTCAGAAATCAATTTTCGTCTATGAGGCGAAGCACTGTGCGGTGGTGTCTATGGACAAACTGGAGTCTCTCTCCTGCCGTACATAGAATTAAGCACTTTCGTGCACGTCAGTGTGGATTTCAAAGGTTGACTTTAATTTAGACGAATAAAATGTTTCCTATTTTGGAAAGCTACGTGAATGTTGGCTACTTCATGTTTACAGAGGTGGATGATTTGATGTAACTGGGCTATGCCATCAATGAAAGAAATGATGTCAGATTGGATAATAATTGAACAGTATTGCTTGAAAAAGTACTATTATGAGCAGAACATCAACCATATCAGACGTTGACTCTACCGATATTGTTTTACATTGCAGAGTCCTTTACTAAGTAGATTAATCTGTGGTGGTTGTCTTCAAAATAAAATTCCCTTTAAAATAAATGAACCCATCTAATCTTAGGGAAAATATCGCAGTTGTATGAATCGCGAACTCTATGAGCTACATGCTGATATCGACGTGGTCAATAGCAGTCAGTTATAATGTTGACCAAATTATAATGTTAATAAGAAAGTGCGATAATTATCATTTGAAACACATTAGATCATTCGAATACGCCTCATACTTTTAAGCTAACACAAATGATATTGGTAAAATATATTTTAAGTCATTTCGCTATATTGAAATTGCACTAATTTATTTTAAATTTTGATTACACCATTTCCTTGGGATATTCAAAAATTAAAACCTTTGTCATTTTACTATAATAATGAAGTCATAAATCAGTTTGAAAGGCTTTTGGCATTAGTCAAAATTTGAAAGTATTGCCACGTGTAGTAGCCATCAAGTGCGAAGCGCTTTGTAATGATTTTTCTACGCATTTGAAAAATTAACGATAAATCTAAGCTAGAGTATAGTCTACGGTTCTAAGGCGAGTTGTTGGCATAATGCCAAAAAAAGTATAATTAAAAGAGCTCCTGCTGTCACATTAAGTGCAAAAAGTGTAACAAATAATGGATACGCAAGTTTTTGTTCCAGTACAAATGCGTTTATTTATTACGCGTTTTTACTATACTTTCGCGGTTTAATGATTTTGCAACAGTTATAACAGATATAAACGACATACGACAATGTACTCGCTACGAAGAACACTTCACGTCTGTAACTATGAAAAATGACAGCAGTCGGTCGTTGTGCATCCAGCCGTCATCCACCATCCACCATCCACCATCACCATAGGAAGTAGCGCGACATCAACTATGATGGATGGCAGGAGATAACAAACTATCAACATTAATAGTAAACACGAGTAACAGTCAAGAAACGCTACATAAGAATGAAAGTTGTATTTTGTTTATTTGGATTTTGTTTTTACTTTGAAGAAACTTTCAAATGTCATAAAGAACCACTTAGAACAATATATGACGTTTATAAGAACGTCAATAAACTGCTTGCGTATTGTTGTTTTTAATAAAATGGATCATATGAAATTGTCAATTAATGATTTTATTAATAAGCTGTCTTTATGTTTTGAATACCTGAATTTTACAAGTTTACACATGAGTAGGAAATTTGCTAAACGATTATTGTTCTTAAGGCTGGATTAGATTAACGTAACTTAATGTATTAGCTGATAAAAATTATTTTGTCAAATAAAATTTCAATGATTACTGAATTGAAACGTAATATAAGGGGACGGACAGTGAAGGAATAAAGTCAACATACACCTTGCTATTTTAGTATTGCGGGAAACTGATAACTATTATTAAGCATTTGTCCTAGTATCTATGCCATGCTTCAAAAGCTATGCCAATTCATGCAAAAAAATATTATGAAAAAATATATATTCCTGGAGATTAGTAAGACTATTTTGCATGGAAAAGGTCTACATACAAGGTGGTAACTCCTAAAGGGTGGCGCATAAGTAACGTCAACGGCGACTATATTGAATGCGTTCTTGTGCATCACTTGGTTTTAACTCGTGAACCAATTGCATTTTGTATGGGAAAAGATGTAACATATGTAAAATTCTTAGCAAAGGCGCCAGGTGGAAGTTTCGGAGTTTTCCTCAATACTTGCTTGTACTCAAGCAATGGTCACTTCATTTCGAACTGCACCAGGTCTTCCAGCACGCGGAAGATTACAGACAGTCCCTTGTTGTCCAAAACGCTGAACCAATCGGTAAATTGAGTGGAGTTCTAGGAGCATTTCGAACATGAAAGAAATTTCGATATGATCTGAATAATCAAATGCTGACTTTCAAAGTAAAATTGAACAACTTTGGTTCTTTGTTCTGTGCTGAGCCTTTCCATCATAAATTTCATCATAAATTCATCATATCACATCATCATCACATCATAAATTTCCCGAGTATCATTTAGTTAATTCTGTAAAGAGACGAAAAAAGGCTTAAACAAAACATGTGTTCACTGATCAAATCTGAACGTTGCTTAAGTGCCACCCTATACAAGTATATAAGAAACCAAAGACAAAAAGAGGAAACTGCAACTCTTACATTGGTTATCGTTCTAAGTGCTGAATAAGCAAAAAATATGAAAAGCTTGTTTTCTCTACAAAAAAATGCAAAATCGTAAGGAGGTACAGATTTCAGTTAGAAATCGTAGACTAAAACTGCGAAAGGAGAATAAATTTTATGGAGATATTACAAAAACAGTTGATTAAGTCGCTTAACTGTACAAATATTTGTAAGAAATCATAATAATATTGACATAACCAATAATAAGGCTTCAACGGGTAGACTAAAAATATTGTCTAGGCGAGATGTTAGCTGCACTCTCAAGGAAGTAAGCCAGGATTCAAATATTACTTCAACGACAGTTCGTCCCAGAACTATAAGAAACGCGTTACATGAGAAGGGATTTCAAAGCAGGGAAACCCGTAAACTTCGGTTAGAATTTGAATTTTGGAATCGTGTTAGGTTTCCTGAAGAGAGTACAAGACTGTATGTCGACTTCTACACTGACGGTTCAAAATTAAATGATCATGTAGGTTTCGGGGTCTACTCCAAAGAGGCTAAGAATAGCAAGAAGGCTACATGATCACTGTAATGTTTATCAGGCCGAAATTTTGGCTTTTAGGGAGGTGGCAGAATGACTGAGATATAACGTTCTCACTACGATGGGTATTAACATATTCTCTGACAGTCAAGCTGCCATCAAATCTCTGGATTCTGTCTTCTTGAAATCAATATTGGCCTTGAATTGCCGCAGATCTCTTAACGGGATGGCTCAGCATTTCGCTTTATGTGGGTGCCGGGCCACAGGGACATACCAGGAAACTGCAGAGCGGACGAACCAGCAAGACTAGGGACAACCTTACAAACTCCAGCCGAGTTGAAGTTCGTGGGCATGCCTCTGGCCACTTGCAAGCTTCTACTGCGAGATAGAGCATTTTTAGTTGCAACTGGTAGGTGGGAGTCTGTCCGAGGCTGTAATCAATCCAGACAGATGTGGCCTCGCCTAGATCTGAAACGTTCACACACAGTGCTGTCGCCATCAAGACCCGACGTCTTATTGCTTGTATCCGACATGACGGGACGCTGTCTGATTGGAAGACATGCAGTGAGATTGAAGGTTGCTACTAGTGACTTCTGCAGGAACTGTGAAATGAACTGTGGGATGAAAAGGAGGAGGAGTCAATAGAACATCTTCCCTGCAATTGCCCCGCCCTGGCGAACAGGCGGGGATCAACACTGGGCCATTATTTCTTTAGAGACCTGGGAGATCAGGACGGTATAGATATTGTCCGACTCAAGAGTTTCTTGAGGCGCTCAGGATGGTTCAACGGGGGAAACTGGGGACATCCAAATCTCTAGTTTTCGTGGTATCACAATGGACTATGCAGTCTAAGTGAGTCTGTCTATTCAGACTGCAATACTGACCTAACCTAACCTACTGAAGAAACTAATGTAAATATAAACTTTATTGGAAAGGCCAATTTACGATGTTAAATATAGGATATATCTGCCCACCTCGGCGACACGGACCCGTGAGACCCAATTTACAATGATTCTATGGCATAGCTCTGGCTAAACTAGTGCAATAAACAATAACTTTTTGTGGATGTACTGCCACGTGGTAAGGCTCATATTGGTCGATTGCTCGTCTCGTTTACGGCAAGTTTACTTATTAACTTCTTCATTCATTCAAAAATGCGCCTCATCACTGAAGAAGCACGGACACGTACTGCTCAATCGCATAACTTGACATGATCATTTTTCATTGGCAACTGCCGCTTTCAGAATAATGTGACCCGCTGATTGGCATTTGGAAACCCCTTTAGTAAGCAACATGTCTGATGGTTAAATCCTGTAAGAGGACGAATTGCCTCTATAAACGTTGAGGCGAAATATGTTTTCATTACGCTGATTTATGCATACATCCCAAAGGAAGACAATGATATACCATGTTCACAAAATACCATATTTTTAGAACATCATGACATAAAATAGTTAAACGAACAACAAATATGCATATACAGGCCCTCAAGTTGCATTAAAATCTTAGTCGTTTTGCGCTTTACTTCTCCCAAGCATTTTTAAGTAATTATTTTGCGATAAAAAATTATTTTTTTCAAAAAAGCAATTAATTAAAAGATATTAAGTCTTGTTGTACAGGTGATGTCAAATAGATAAATAAATAAATAAATAAATAAATAAAAAAAAGCAATGATGAATTTCTCTTAACTAAACAATTCCGTACAAAATTGCATCATTACATTTTTAATATTTTACAGTCGAAAAATAGACTTTTTGCACTTAGAATCTCACTGTGGGATGTGAGACATATTTTATGAGTGACCACTAGCAATATATGATCGCTGTCCTGGCTATGACATTACAATTGTTCTAAAAAATATTACTGGTTATCTTAGACCAACTGGTTCAAACTGGTGTGTTTAGCAGTGTTGCCATTTTAGCTCTTTTTTCCGCTATGTTTAGTTTTTTTTTTCAATTATTTTAGAGGGCAAAATTTGAATTTAGCCTTAG
Organism: Philornis downsi; assembly: GCA_019455685.1. NCBI lineage: Eukaryota > Metazoa > Arthropoda > Insecta > Diptera > Muscidae > Philornis > Philornis downsi. The sequence continues at coordinate 55,848 of JAHXMU010000618.1, forward strand.
GTTCACTCGAGAGCACAATTAAATCCACACATAATCGAATCGTATATAAAGTTTAATGAAATTTATTCATCCGGAAAAATAAACATTTCTTATTTGAAATTTTGTAGTTGCGTTGCTAAGTATAGGGTTACTAATTTTTCGGTTTCAAAAGTAAGGTTAAATAAAACACTCATAAAGCATTGATTTCGATGAAACTTAGACTTGGTTATTATGCATGGACCTTGCCATTATGTACGAAATACAATGTTATTCAAAAGATGGCCTCTAGATTGGTTGCAACAGTGGATCTTTTCGAGGTAGTTTTCACAAAAATACTGCCCAATGACACCTCCAGATCATAACGCGTACCAAACAGTCACTTCTTCCGGATGAAATGGCTTTTCTATCATCATTTCTGGGTTCTCCGAGCCCAATATGCGACAATTTTGCTTGTTGAGGTAATCACCGAGTGAGAAATGAGCTTCATCGCTGAAGAAAATTTTGTTCGATTGAAAGCCCAGGTTTGAATCACTACTTTTGTAGTAAGTTTTAACTATTTGTACGCGTTTTTCAGTTGTTAAACAATCCATTATCGTAAATGGCAAACCTTTCACTAAATAAATAACACTACAGATGACAGGTAGTTAACAGCAGATCGGCGGTTTTGAAACCACCAAGTGGATAACACTATACAACGGCCCTTTTAACTGTTTTCACCCTGTGGAATGTAGCTTTCAAATGACCATTTACTATGCATTTGTATAATAATTTAGATAAGGTCGTTTCGTTAAAGAATATTTGAATCGGTGAAAAGTTTTTCAAGCGACGACTATGGCCCTGATTGTGCTCTGATTTAGTGGTGGGCGAAAAACATGCGATATATTATACAATTTTAGATTTTATTGTCTGAAATTAATTTATGTTAATGGCTTCACTGATTGATCATAAAAAAAGCTTTATGGATATGGACACCATGACTATGAATAATAAATAGGATGTAATGTTAAAAAATAAAGAAAATGATGTTGACTGGAAGAAGGTTGCATTTTTTTAAATGCTTATGAATCACAGTCGAATTGAATTTTAAATATGTATCTGATCTAATAAGAGCTTTGAATATAAATTAAGAACTTATCTCCAGCTTTCAACTTATAAAACGCAGTAAATATTGATTGATTGATTTGAGCTAAAATCAAACTACTTCAATTTTCTTAAAAAAAGTTAGCTCTTTCTATTAGTTTCTTTTAGCTTTTTTCTGGAAAGTTTTGCTTTTTTTTCCTTTGCCAAGTGGTAACAATGGTAACACTGGTGCTCAGTAATACGGAAAAACTTAAGCTACAATACAACTAGGGTATTTCCTAATCAATACATCACATGACGGATTGATAATCTGGTAATAGACGGAAGGCATGATTTTAGTGTAATGGGCGTACGAAAAATGCGTGGTATCAACATATCCCCGAATAACCAGCTAGTTGCAGCAAAGAAACGTAATAGCTTGAAAATTACGAAAATTCATCAAAAAGAGCTTGACATCGCAACGCTTCTAATCGTGATTCAGATTTGTTAGTAAGATATAGTGCATATCACAGTCGCCAAAACCCGTAGTAGGGTATGAAAACTGCACTCAGGCAAACCCTGTTACGATGAAGAATATCACATTGCGTACAAAAAGAAGTGGAAAGACAAGTGAGATACACCGTCAGACAGAAGAGACTGATGTTAAAAGATCAGGAATAGTTCGATTTCAAAAAAGCACATAATCCGGAAAGTTCTAGCAAAAGATAAATAGTAAAGATAGTGGTAAGATGCTCCCATCTATAGATGCAATGATGAAATCTGCTTGCAGATAATCAGAGTTTGCTGCAAACATGGAGGGAACACTTTCTGTTCTATTCGTTTTAAGTTCCTAATTTCAGAAGGCAGCATGAATGAAATAATCACGCTAATTATCCACGATGGCATAGGTTGCTTAGCAACGAGCTTAATCGTGGTCAGAGTTTCAGTATCACAGCTTACGGACAACAAAACTGCGGTAGCCGACAGCTTATCGATTGATTTATTTAAGAATGATCGCGAAGAGCTGATTATAAAATTGCAATAACTTTCGACAAATTTAAATACGAGTGGAATCTAAGCGCATTATGCGCTATGTTAAAAAACCACTCGAATGTATGTACCAATCACCGTGGGGTAAGTCCTTCACCCACTTTATGCAAGTTTCTGTTTAGTGCATCGTGTACAAAATTCGAAGACTCAATTCGACTTTAGCAATGTGGCTTAAGATATGGTAAAATAGCAAAAGTTGACAAATTCTTGAGGGGGTCTTAGAAATACGAGGTGTGTTAAAAAAGTAAGGACAATTTTCAAATTTCGCGGGCTACGTACATTCGACTTTCGATTATTATTTTTTATTTTATGTTGGTACACTCGTCTCGAGGATATGTTGACGGTTTTATCCATATAGCATGTTTAGTTTGTTTTAGTGTTTTGGATGTTCGGTGATTTTCTGTTATCGAAAAAATAAGTTGCATCAAATTTTGTGTAAAGTGCTCAAAAACACTTGACATGTTGACAGAGGTGAGAGTACTCTGAGTCAAGTGGTACAAGCTTTTCATAGAAGTTTGAGAAAATGTGAATGACGACGCTCGCTCTGGACGCCCCAGCACATCAAAAACCGATGAAAATGTTGAGAAAGTGAAGAATATTGTTATGGAGAATCGTCGAATCACAATTAGAGATGTTGTTGAGGATGTCGGCATATTGGTTGGCTCATGCCATGCAATCTTTTCGGAAATTTTGGGCATGAAGCGTATGGCTGCGAAGTTCATTCCAAAATTGCTCAATTTTAACCAAAAACAACGTTGCTCATGCGACATCGCTGAGGAATTGTTGAATGACGTCAACGATGATCCAGATTTCCTTAAAAGGGTCATAACTGGTGACGAATCATGAGTATATGGTTATGACATCGAAGCCAAAGCCCAATCATCCCAACGGAAAAGTCCAGGAGAGCCAGGACCAAAAAAGCACACCAAGTTCGATCAAATGTCGAGGTTTTGCTAACCATTTTCTTCGATTATCATGACGTAGTGCATTAGGAGTTCTTACCACAAGGTCGTACGGTAAATAAGGAGTATTACCTTGAAGTTGTGCACTGTTTGTGTGAAGCAATACGAACACCCAAAACACTTGTCTTATTATGGCTCTCGCAAACAAATTAAATATGCTATATAGATAAAACCGTCAACATATCTTCGAGATGAGTGTACCAACATAAAAAAAATAATAATCCAAAATCGAATGTACGTAGCCCGCGAAATTGGAAATTTACCTTACTTTTTTGAACACACCTCGTATAGTGAGAGACGATCATCTTTTTGTCGACTACCTATATAAAGATGATTTCGAAAGATCGATTTGACAAAAATGCTAGAGGCGTTTTAGTTTAATATACAGGGTGGCGCACTAATTGTGCTACAACAAGAAATTCAAATAATTTTTTTCCATTCAATGTAACTTATTTTTTTTATTGTATATAAAATTTAATTTTATTTCATATAACTGATTGGTTTCGAAGATGTAGACCTTAAACGACCTCTATGTTCATTCACGCATATGCGACACCTGATCAGAAAATTATTCATTGCGATCTGAGGGGTTGATCAATTATTGTTTTAGTGAACTGCTTCAATTCAGTCGAATTCTTTGGTTTCGTTTTGTACACCTCTTGCTTGACATAACTTCATAAAAAAGTCTGGTGCAGGTGACTTTGGTGGCCAGTGGGAACTTGTTTGGAAATTTTCCTTGGAGCTCCACTATAACTGGTCTGGCTATGTGTGTAGTTGCTCCATCCAAATGGATACGTCTTCGGTGCAATTCTGGGTAAAAAAAACTACTTCAACATTTTTAAATAACGATCCCCATTGGCTCCCAGTTTGAGTTTACTTCACCCTGTACATGCGATGTTGATACCCCATGGTGTGGGTGACACTAGCCAACATGCCTCAACTGGAAAATGTACAAAAAGTTTATTAGTTTAAAGCAAATTTGGAAAAGTGTATATTTTGAAATTTGTTTTTTGATTACTCAAAATTATAAATATAAAATCAATGTTAAATTCAACTCCCCCTTGGGTATGTTGTTTAGATATTTCTCTCCATATTAACTCGTTTAAGAAATTTTTACGTGCAGTTATATTAATGAACCTATGCAAACTTCTAAAGATTCTGTATACCAGTCATTCTTCTTTGAGTGTATCGTAGCAGATACAAAAAGCTTACATTTGTCTCTGCTACATCGTACAAAAGAAAGTGTCTCAATATTCCTATTTTCTCACTGATCTTCTATAATGATAACCTTTCACTTTTCACAATTAAGATAAGTAAATATGAGAAAAAAACACTTATTTCACATTATGCATTTAAATTCTTGATGGTCAGTGTGTTAAGTTCATCAAATCGAGGCTTAGAAAAAAACACAACAAACAGAAATAACACTGACCCATTAAACTACAAATTAGCCCTTTCTTTTTCATTACCATAAATAAAACTCAGCTGGCTGGCTGGTCTCCAAGTGTTGCAACGTTTGCCGCATGAATGCCAGTAACTGAGTGAAGCCAATCCTCATTTCAACAGAGGCGGATCAACAGTTATCACCAATTAAGATTTAAAAAATTCTTTCCATTTGTTGCATTCGTCTGAACCTAAACTCTGTAAATTATCTTCGAAATATTGATAGGTAGGCGTTTCCAAATTAAAATGTTAAAGATTTTTTTATAACGATTAAAAAAGAGCTGATATGCATTTTTAAATTTTTTTGGTAAATTAATGTTAATTTATTGAAATGTTCTTAAGACCCTTTGGTCATACTGACCATTGTAAAAAACTATTTGATAGTTTTTCTTATTGCGTAAAGAAAGTTTTCAAAAACTGGTTTAAAAGAAAACAGAACTTTAGCTAAATATTCTATCGAATTTGATGTTATCACATGCAGATGCTTAATTTTTATCTTTTGGAAAAAAATGCTAGGTGGCTGAAACTTAATACTCTTTTTCTTGGAAGAGACAGCACAAATTCAGTAAGATCTTTTATCTGTTATCAAAGCTTTGTACAATGTTTCCAAAATATCTTAATATACAGATGCTGACACAATTTTGGGAAACTTTAGATGTAGTCAAAATTGTGTAATATTTGCTGTGGAGATTATGAGTAAGTAGACCTTAAGTTGCCCATTTGTCCGAAGCTTACATACCCTCCACTAGGAATTGCGGTCTACCAAGTCGCGAATAGGTAGGCAGGACTAAAATGATCTGTACCCATATATAACATGAGTCGTTTTTCCAATGAAATGTCCACTGTAGTTATTTAATAGTCCACATTTACTATGGTGCCATTAAAAAGTGAGACAGATTAAAACTGAAACGGCTCACTCTTGTACGAGGTATGTTAAAAAAATAAGGCAAATTTTCAAATTTCCCGTAAATTAGACTTTCGATTATTATTTTTTATGTTGGTACACTCGTCTCGAAGATATGTTGACGGTTTTATCCATATAAGACAAGTGTTTTGCGTGTTGGGCGATTTTCTGCTATCCAAAAGAAGAAATTGCATCAAATTTTGTGAAAAGAATGGAATTAAGTGCTCAAAAACGCTTGAAATGTTGACAGTGGCATACGGTGAGAGTACTCTGAGTCAAAAAATGTTTACCTTTTATAAACAAGCTTTTGACAGAAGGTCGAGAAAGTGTCAATGACGACGCTTGCTCTGGACACCCCAGCACATCAACAACTGACGAAAATGTTGAGAAAGTGAAGAAAATTGTTGTAGAGAATCGTCAAATCACAATTAAAGAAGTTGCTAAGGATGTCGGATGTGATAGCGAAGTTCGTTCCAAAATTGCTGAATTTAGACCAAAAACAACGCTCAGGAATTGTTGAATGATGTCAACGATGATCCAGATTTGCTTAAAAAGGTCATAACTGGTGGCAAATCATGGGAATATGGTTATGACATCAAAACCAAAGCCCAAACGTCCCAATGGAAGAGTCCAGAAGAGCCAAGACCAAAAAAAAGCACGCCAAGTTCGATCAAATGTCAAGGGTTTGCTCACTGTTTGCTTCGATTACCATGGTTTATTAATGGTAAATAAGGAGTATTACCTTGCAGTTACGAGATAGCGAATTATCGTAATGCGCAAACTAAAATTTTGTTGTCCGAAAATCCGGCCTTTTTTGCGAATAACTGAAAGCAACTGACGCATAACACTCACATAATATTTTTTGTTGACAGATAAGTCGAAGAACTGCTTGCACAACTTGATTTTTGAGCGACTTTGGCCCTTTTTGGCCTTACCTCATATGTATGTAATATGATCGTAGGCTTGAGCCCCGATATAACAACTTATCAGTATTTCAGTGGTGGTCACCACGATGTGCCTGATGAACACCTTGAATGGTTGGGTAATCGACAAGTCTAGCAAATGCTTCTCAAACTGACGTTCGGAATCGCTGGGTGAGTCTTTGGGTCAGTTTTTTTGCGGGACAGATTTTGCCTTCTTGTTACAAGTTTCAAAAGGATCGTTGCCCATGTTTTCACCAGATGGTCTGACATCTTAAAAATATCCTTTTCTATTGCACAATATATTGAGTTATTTCGGGTTTCCTTCATAAATGTTTATAACATGGGGTAGTTCTTCATCGTCTATCATCGTCACATTTAGTTAGCAAGTAGATGATGAAATTGGTAGAAAAGCATCAAAAGATGCCCTGATTTCCAAAGGTAACTCTTTTTCTCGCCTGTAATACGTTTGCCGCACTATTGTAGACTATTCGAATGTTCGCCATAAGTTGAACATGTCGCGTGTTAAGTCACCCCTTGCATAAAATATTGACTTTACCAATGAAATGAAACTTTTTTTGATAAAAATTTGTATTTTTAATCACAAGTGAGGTATTTGGGTAAGTTTTATGGAATGAGACGACGGTGTAGTCATAAGAAATTCTTCGGAGAGGGTAAGAATTTGCATAATTTGTTCTATGAAAATCTAAGTAAAGTCGACTAAAATGCCTTGCAAACCCACCAGGAACATTGAAAATCATGTCTGAAAGCAGCAAAATCGAATCAATATTTCAACAGTTTGTACATAGAAGCGACGCTGAGCCTGCTTATCTACTCTCAAGTATTGGAATATGTCCTCATATGATGGAAAGTAATTATCGTTTTTCCTGCCTAAACCGCAAAGGTGGAATAACTAAAATTGTTTCTGCACAGGTTGAAGGGAATTTGAATGTAGTCGGCATTCTTTTGCGGATTCTACGGAATAGAAGCATATTCAAATACAAGTCTTATTGAAGATGCATAAAATATAACATTTTTTACCCATCTCTTAACAAAAACAAGTTTCGATCTTTAATTTTCGGCAATCATGCTCACATGGTGAATGAAATCCACTTTCTATCCATAAGCACTCCATGATCAAAGAACGTGGAACCTAAATCAAATACAGTTCTGTCAATAAAATTATTAGAAGCATTTGATTTACCTCGTTACAAAACTATATGTTTGAACTTTTTAAGTTTAAGCTCGATTAAGGTAACTCTGCACCATTCCACAAATAGATCAATGTCATTTTGAAGTTTAATTAAGGCATTCATATTGCTATAACTACAAAAAATATATGAACTACAAAACGAAATAATTAAATTTTGGCAATGGATTATGGGCGGGGAATCTATAAGTGGTTTCATCTGACTTATTATAGTAATATAGGGTTATTCATTTTTCGGTTTCAAAAGTAAAGTTAAGAAAAACACAAATAAAGCAATGATTTTAATGAAACTTTTATTTCATTATAATGATTGGACCTTGCTGTTATGTACGAAATACTCGTACAATAGTATTTCTATGACCGTTTTCGTATTGCTAGCAGCAGTGGATCCTTTTGAGGTTCCTCCAGACCACAATGCGTACCAAACGGTCACTTTTTCCAAATGCAATGGCTTTTCCACAATCACTTCTGCGTTCTCCAAGCCCCATATGCGGCAATTTTGCTTATTGGCGTAACCTCCGAGTGAGAAATGAGCTTCATCACTGAAGAAAATTTTGTTCGATTGAAAGCTCACGTTTGAATCAACACCTTTGTTGCTAATTTTAACTATTTTTAAGTATTCTTCGGTCGTTAAACGATCCATATTCGTAAATTGCAAAACTTTCACTAAATAAATAACACTTCAAATGACAGGTATTTAACAGTTGACAGCCTTGCCAGACCGGCGGTTTTGAAACCAGTAAATTTATAACCTAATATAATAATGTCGTTTGAATCAACACTTGTGTTGCCTGTTTTAACTATTTTTATGCACTCTTCGGCTTTTAAACGATCCATATTCATAAATTGCAAACCTTTCACCAAATAAATAACACTTCAAATGACAGGTATTTAACAGCTGACAGCCTTGCCAGACCGGCGGTTTTGAAACCAGTAAACTTACAGCCCAATATAATACTTATGTAGAGAATAATATATAAGGTACGTGGGTTTTAATTCTTACTTTGGTGTGAAATTTTGGAATTTCGAAAATATTGACTTTACAATGACCTCAAAGTTTATGCACAAAGTATACTCGTGACATCCTCATAATCTGTTAAGTAATTTTTCATATTACTTTTAACAAACACAATGTTTCCTAATGCCAAATATAAAATGTTACAAATTTTAGTCGTATTCGCATTGCTTACTGAAGTAAGTTCTAGCTATAATTGTGTTATATGATACATCGGGGATTAAAGAAAACTTGGATATGGCAATACTATTTTTCATTTTTTTGAAATGAAATGCAATTCTTTTTTTTCTGGAGCTGCATTGAATTACCATATTAGCAAATTGCTTGCATTCGATTGCTGATAATATTTCTGTTTGCGAAAATTTTATAGTCAAACATGTCTGCTACCATGTCCACTACATTCAGTGTATTAAATAGACTAAGAAATTAAAATGTATTAACTGTTTATGATTTACATTAAGTAATTATCAACTTAACGTTAACAATTTCCGTCATAATTATGTCAATAAAATAACAAACAACGACTTTTACATGTTTCACAGATTAGAAGTCAATTTTATTTCAGAAAATGCTTTAAAAAACATATCTATAATTGTTGCAAGTAAATGTGTATTACAAAGTAGGAACGCATTATAGTTTATGTTGCATGTACACACATACACACACACACACACACACACACACACACGTACAAACTCGACTACACTACCAGTCACACATCGTGTGAGTATCACCAGCAAATATTTAAGTTTATGGCAAAATATTAATGCGAATTCTTTGGCATTCTGTTGTTAACATACTTGTTTGTGATTGCAACGAAATTTGAAAGAAAAAACGCATACACACGCTTCTAAAGTTAACACGCTAATTAACATTAATATTTCCAACGAGCACTGAGCCAACCCACAATTTCTAATACCTAAATTATAGTTGGATTCAGAAAAGACAAATAAAACTGCCTACGTGCGAAGGGGAAAAGAAAGACTTAAGGAAAGCTTTTCATTTTCAAGAGAGCAAACCAATTTTAAGCGTGCTGGTAAACTTGAAAATTCCCTAGGTGTGGGATATAATCTGCAGATTCTGTAATGTGAGTGGAATTTGTTAATGATGAAAATATATTTCCGGTTTTTGCTAAAGTGAGACAAATGGAATGGAAAAATATAAAATGAAATTTTTTTTTTTTTTTTTTTTTTTCTGGTTATCAATTTATAACAAAATTCTACTTCTCTCTGACAAGGAGATTTCGCTAAGAATTGGGATGTGGCATCAATAACTCTTTCACCAACTAAAACCTCCATTAAATGCAAAACCGGAGATCAAAGCAGTATTCTCTCTTTTAATAGTCAGGAAACAGCACATTTCCAAGCAGACTTTCAGACTTTCAGTTATGTCAGCAGAAGAAGTTTCCCTCGCACGTTGGAAAGACATCCAATTTTAAAAAGACTGTTTTTGAGACTTCCCCCTGTTGGTGGAAAAGCAAACCACGAAAGCATTTGTGTATGATGAGGGTTTCATGTACCAAAATAAGAGAATAACCTCTATATGTGAACTTTTTGTTCATTTGCTGTCAGCGATGTAAATTTCAATTTCCAAAACTCATATCAATACCTGGTAAATTCGGCGTGAAACAATCCTAAATGTTATTTGATTTTTATATCTCCATCAGGAAGAATATATCATTTGCTATGGTCAAAAATGTTGTTTGGTTCGGCAAGAACGGGCTCAATCTGACATATATTTACCTCAAGAGATTTATAAAAGCATTCGGGGATTAGCGGGGATTAGCATTCGCTTCCAGAGTTTATTTATAAGATTATACCTTACAGAAAATAAAGACTTCTGAGTAAAGTCAAACTCGTCTTACACGTATCAGACTGGGAGTATCAGAACCGACTTGAGCAAATTAAATAAATTCTCTAATAGCTCAGTCGACTTAAAGTTTACTCTAAAGCACTCAATCTCATTACAATTGAGAACAGTGGAGGTGATAAATTTAGGATTTATATGTTAGAATTTGCAAACGTGGGTTCTGGGAATAAACAAATGTAACACCCAGAAGAAAGCATTTAAAGCTCAAAGTATCTTCTTCCGTCTGTATGGCTGACTGGTGGATACGATAATCTTTATGGATCTTTTAAAACTAAAATTTTGTAGCTTCTGATTGTAAATGGACTATATCGGTCAACTCCTTCAGGTACTTCCCATACAAATTCAACGATTTTTCCGAAATTCGATTTCTCGGTGTAACTCCTTATACGAACCAAACTTTTGCCCCTCTTAAGGTAACAAAAAGGGCAACGAGAACCTTCTTTGATATCTTAAGGTAAAGAAAAATCTCTCTCCAAAGAAGACAGAATTCCGAGAACGTGAGTCTCGCCGTGAAGACCTCGACACTCTCTCCATGGAGGCCTTACCATGGTGTGCGACACACTGGGCATATTACAATACGATTGCCAACGCCCCCTGGGATAGCCAAGTAAAACTTGGGCTATCTGGCAAAAGTAGCTGACAATTGTGGTATTAACACATATTGTCAACCCTTTCTTCGCAGCCAGGAGATACCAAATTGATTATGCTAGTAAGGAACATAACACAGGTGAGGCCTACCATACCATCTCTGCCACTGTATGGGTCTGTAGTACCCGGTTGCAATGCAACTCCACATTCGAGCACAAAGTCTCGACCAGCGATTTTGGTATCAACCACAACCCGCGTGATGTTTCTCTCCAAAGAAGAAAAAGAAATCATCGTAACAGAACAGCTTTTTGGCAAGAAGATTATTGGTTAAGAATTGGGAAGACTTCCACCACCTAAAACTCCTGCCACATGCAAAACCGGCTATGGAAACAATATTCTCTCTTTTAATATTCAGGAAACTACACATTTCCAATCAAACTTTCAAGCAGAGCGTTATGATGCCAGCGATTAGAACTTCCCTCGCAGCATGGAAAGACATCCAAGTTTGAAAATACTACTTTTTGGAACTCGCCTCTGGTGGTAGAAAAGAAGATCGCGCCTATCAGGAATCATTTTGTGTATTTTCCATATACCACAAGTAAGTACACAGCTTCTCTACAAGGATCACACTGGCAAATTTGAATAGGTCAAAGTGACGTGTAAGAGTACCAAAAACCAAAAATGCAAGCCAGGAATCTCTGCCAGATTGTCTTTCACTAACGAAATATCTTTCTGAAGCCACAGATAGGATAAGGTAGTATAAGACCAAATCAAAATTTCAATTAGCAATCATTGACTGGGCTCATCTGGATGGCAGAAACATTCCCACAAAATTATTGTTTCCAGAAGACAAACTGTAGCATTCAGTTTCTGAATGTCTTCCGGAATGAAGAAATTGAAGATCTTCATGGCAGGATCACTCCCACAAGCTCATAGATATTTCAGCAAGATAAGTTTATGAACTCTCTGGTTGAAATGGCGTCGAAAATGTGAACTTGATTTACAAATGGAAGGAGTAAACCAGGATAGTTGACATCGTGCTGGGAACTTGATACGGTGCTTCTTGTTGCTACTGCTTTCTATAATCTCGGTGTAGATTCCGAAATATACCACCATTGTAGAATGGGTGGTGAACTTGATATATTTTGCGATTAGTTATGTGCATCCTTTTCCACTCAGTGTTGTAAAGCAAGAACATAGTGATGTTAGCGAGGAATGCTGAATCCTTAAGTTAAGTTGAACGTTTCTGATATAGAATAACATATGGATTCGGAAGGAGGAACGGAGGAAAGTTTTTACGAAGCGGAAATTATATTTGGTGCAAAAACTTTGGAATAGGACATCACAGCCTACATTAGTATATGACTTAAGGACTAAGATAAGTTGTGGCAGAAGGTGTAGTACACTAGAAAAACAGATACCGCAACGGATAACATCATTTCGGCCTTCGATTTCAACAAGGATATCGGCATTCAGATACCCATTAACGAGGCATGGAAGGTATGAGTATATTTACAGATGGGTCTAAAATTGATAACTTATGGGGTACCAAACTTAAACGGACAAACTAAATTTGAAGGATGTTAAAATCAGCCAAATTTTGTAGTGTACGAACGCATAAATAAAAATATGATAATGATTTTTATCAAATCGGCCATTTTATAAAAATGGTACCAGAAGGGGAGTGGATATTTTATTGACTTTCGATCCCAGATCAAAATTTGAAAAACGTATTTCTACTGGCAAATTTTCGTTAAAAGTGGCGAAGATTTAAATCTGGCCACAAGTCTTTTAGCCAGACATTTGGCCGGATGGACGATCATTGCAGATTTGTCTTATAAAGTTCCACAACGAATTAAGATACCTGCATGTATTTTTCAATGTCATATAAATCACACACAATGCCATATAAAATTATATATACCCCTACCACTACAGGAGTGGCTACAATGACTACATAACGAGACCGTTTCTCTAAAATGTTATCTGAGGTAATATTGGCAATAGGTTTATCAGGGGCGTAAATTGTATCGATCTGCAATGTTATGGAGGATGTGCCAATTCATCGTTGTATTAGTGGGGAAAAATGTCCTAAATATATCGATTTAGCTGATTTATCCTGTACAAAATCATGTTTTTTATTATTATTAAATAAATAAAATTAGGGCAGCCCAAGTAAAATGTATGTCAGTTGTAATGATTGCATCCCGCATCTACTAATGAATTAATATTAACCTAGTTTACTTTTTAATAACGATTATATGTTAAAATTATTAGGAAAATACTAAAAATGCTCAGGTAGGTTTAATCCTTGTTTGAAAGGGACATTTGAAATGTATGCTTTTCACTAGGGAACAAGCAAAAACAGGGTTTTTTTGAATATTTTGGAAAATGCTATTGGATATCCCTCTGATGGTTGCTAAAATGGGAAGGTGCCCAATTGTGTAACCGGGTATGGTGGACAATGAACCTTATTAGCGGTTCAGGTAAAGACGGAGAAAACTTCGTTATCAGATATCTAAGACGCTGGTAAATTATCATACGACAAATTGCAGCAGAAGAGCAGAAGACCGATATAATTAGACGTTTTTTTTTTATCTGCTTCGCATAATAAACAATAAATTTTATCGATAAAATTATGACATGACTTAAAAATAGATAACTTTTGCAAATTCATTTTCTGCATTTAATATTACTTTAATTTTTGACGTTTTTCTTAGTTTGTCGATTTAGCTGCTGCATTGTTGAAGTCATCATTGGAATTTTCTCTCGGAGGTCAAAATTATGTCAATTTGATGCTCTTACTTCGGGATGTGAACATATTTATATTTCCGTATTTCTTCCAATTTGCCGATTTTCCTGATATTTTCGTATCATATGATAGAGTAATTTATTATTATATCATTTCCGTCATTGACGCTACATTTCCTAAGAATGTGCAATTTTTCTAATATGTTGGATTTGTTATTAACGTTTTCCGTTTCATGGATCCGTGAGAATGATCACCTCCATCATGCTCTTTTTTAAGCACACAAATATGAATGAGTTGCGGGTATAAATTTTCCATATCTGGTGTTGCACCATCTATAAGGGATAATTTCTTAAAGGAACCAAAGATGTTAACTGGAGTCCATAAGTTGGATATGCCATCAGATTGCAAGTTTTAGGCCAAAAATATTTTACAGCAGAATCGCTTATAAAACGTTAGACATCACAAAACGTTTCGTTCTTAAAGGAACCAAAGATGTTAACTAGTTTTTGTAAGTTGGATATGCCATCAGATTGCAAACTTTAGGCCAAATATATTTTACGACTAACTCGATTATAAAATAGACTATCATTCTGACTGCAACAAATATATGTTGTTCTACATAATAATTCTAAGAAGAAGTAGTATTTCAAATTTTGTATAAAGAAATCTTACTTCCTCAGAAAAACATATTTTAACTAATTTTCTTTAAATTAAAGAGCTCCTTTCGAAGGATAACGTAACCTAGCACCCTGTAGCAAACTTCATAAAATTTGTGAACAAATCTACAGAAAACAGGATTCCAATTTTATCATAGTCTGACCAAATCAGTGCTAAATTGATGCTACATGTAATTGAAGTTAAATAGCGAGAGATTGCTTAAATTATACGACATCTTTCGAGACAAAAACTATATATATAAATTATATTCTCACAATTTTACCTTTTGCTATCTATTCCTCAAACTACCCACTGTAGAGTACAAAATCAAGATTAAAAATATTAGAAATTATTATAACGAAAAATACACACTCACTCACTTATAAAAACTGAAATGAAATAGACCCTGAAGAGAATATATTATAGTGTAGTATAAATCAACCAAAAATCATTAAAGAAAAACATAAACAACAAAATCTACCACAAATATTAATAAGTAGCTATTTTCTGTTGGCTTAATAACGCCGGTGGTAATCAAAAGAAAAGTGTTTTTCACAAAAGCTTTAAATCAAACTCAATATGCGGTTAGCAGCTCCTTAGCGGGCAATTAATGAATGATTGGATGAACGGGCGGGCGAAACAGACTACTAGCCAATCTACAGCCGGTGCACAGCTTAAGGAAGTTGGTGATAAAAACAAAAACAAGTTCATTACTTAAGACTTTGCCTGCATATTTGTGCATTAGTGTAAGTTACATATACTCACTCACCCGTGCACTCACTCACCGATTGATTATAATAAATGTGTAACATATTTCAATTTGGTGGTGCACGTAAATCGTGTTTGTGTCTTGAGTCTTTTGTTTGATTTGCCTGTGAATCTTAACAATGGCCCAGGTTTAGTGGTGTCGTATCCAAGTAAAGCATAGAAATTATTTTAAAAATGTTTTACGTTTTGCCTCTTCTTATACAAATAGTTTTTTCAATTGCTTTTGTTTTGATTTAAGTTTAAGTAGTTTTAGCTTACATGAAAGGCATTAATTAAAGGCGTCGCCAGACTTTGAAATGTTGGCATTAAAGTTTCAAGTAAAATAGAATCTAGGCTATTGAGTATTCTTTTGGAATGAATGTTGATCTGAGGGGAAAGTAAAGCGGCGGAGTAGATTCTTTTCAATATTCCCATATAATTGGGGTAAGTGAACTAGCACAGTTCAAATTTCTGGAGTTGCAATAGCCTTCAGTTATTTAGAATTTGGACAACGATATTATACAAAACACTTGAAACTTTTCTGAAAGTGATATGTACTATTAAAAGGCAATAATATGTTCAATATGTTGAACAAAAGATTTCTTATATTAAAGTTAAAAAATATATATATTTTCAGCTAGTAATTTTATAATATGCAGCACAGTATATGCACATGTGATGACAAATTATATGAAGTTCAATAATAGCCCTGGAATAAGTGCTTTCACCTTCCTGTCCTGGGTCAAGAAACGCAGAAAAATATTATTATGTCAACAGAAAAAATCATAAACCACATTTTAGAAATGTCTCTAAAATTTCCATGGCCAAGTATCACAAAAAATTCATTTTGTTGTTCGTCATAGAAGAATTATTACATGACCAATTGTTCGTTCATTCTTCTCAAAATGGGCATCAACTGATAACTCCCTGATGGATTGAGCTAAGTTCTTTGTGCAAACTAAAAGCACAGAATTCTTTGTATTTATGCTCAAAATCACATGCCGATTAGGAATAAACACACTCAGAAAAAAAATGTTTCCTGAATATGAGTCCAAAACTTCTTCAAACTAATTTAAAAAGAAAATTACACGGATTTAGTTAACTTGTTTTTTAAATGAGGGAAGTAAATTTAGCTTAAGCAAATTTTACTTAACCTTCTCCTTCTTCTAAGGTGACAACTGGAATACACATCCTTATTTATCATACGCTGCCCGTAGAAAATAATTCCAAGCGCTTCGTTCTTCTGCGCTTCTCCTCCAATTCGTCACACCAAGCTTCGATAGTATTTCAAAAGCCTGGCCCTTCCAACGAAGATTTAGCCAACGCAATCGCTGTATATTAATGCATTTGACCACGTCGATGTCTGCATGAAGCCCATACAGCTCATTGTTCATGCGACGCCGATACTCTCCGTTAACGATGATGGGTCCACATATTTTCCGAAGTATTTTCTCTCGAAAACTGCCAGTACTGATTCATCCGCTTGCGTCATAACCCAGGATTCTGTGCCACATAACAAGACGGGTAGAAGTAACGTCTGGTACAGTCGGATTTTTGTTCGTCGAAAGAGGGCTTTATCATTGAATCGCTTGCTTAGCCCATAGTAATATATGTTAGCAAGCAATACTCTCCTCTCTATCTACATTCTGACATCATTCGTTTTGTTTACAGCGTAACAGAGGTAGATGCATTCTCCCACCACTGCAAAATTATAGTTGTCAACGTTGATACAGCGTCCCAAACGAGTAGACTCATTATGATTTTTTCATGAAAATCGGGGTTGTCAAGGACGAGATGTAACATCCTAATGGTCTTGTAGAAGAAACTTTTGTGCCAACTGAATCTTAAATGGAAACAAATGCAATTTATTGTGCAAAATTGTGGCCAAAGTTATTCTCAGAAGACCAAGCTTCTGACCACGGCGCCGACGGACACCCTGTATTTAACTTCATATTAGTATATATGGTTTTATCTTTTAATCAGTATTTTCTGGCGATGAGTCGAAACATTGGCCATACATACTATGGCTTGCAAGTGCAACAATTTGCACAAATTGATCTAGTAGGAGCAAAGTTGATAAGTAAACTTTTGGAAAATTATTTTTTCCAAATTATTTATCTTTTATTCGTTAATCAAAAGTAATATGAGGTGATGTTTGATAGACGTTAGAAATAGTCACTTTAATTTATAGACATTTGTCGGGCATCAATCTAGTTGGGGGAGTGGTTTTTGAATACTAGCATTTTCCACTATAAAAAAGGATAAATCAATATATTACTAACAGGAAGAAGACATGTCCACTGATGATGAGTGGTTGCATTGTTTTCGTTGCTGTAGACAGTAACCTACGAGAGCGGTCACAAAACTAACCGACCTAACAAAGAGGACACAAAAAAAATGTAGTGAACATTTTCTTTATTTTTCAAAATACATAGTTACCTCTTTATTATTGGCAAATCTTTTACCACCGAGCCATTTTTTCAAAATTGGAATAAGAAAATAGTTCGGAGAAGCTGAATCTGGCGAATAAGGAACGTGATAAAGCAATTCGACTTTAATTCATTAATTTTGACCATTGCAATGTGGATGTATGAACTGGAGCATTATCTTGATAAAACAACACTTTCTTTTTCGCCAAATACGGCCTTTTTTCATAATTTCATTACCAAAACGCTGCAGCAATATAGCATAATATTCGCCGTTGATGGTTTTTTCCTTTCTGAAAATAATTAATAAAAATTATGCCATGCTCATCCTAAAAAACAGATGCTATGACCTTGACTGCAGATGGAACCGTCTTCGCCTTCTTTGAACACGATTCTCTCATTCCAGTTCACTGTTGCGACTGTTCCTTTGTCTCAGATGTAAAGTGGTGTACTCATGTCTCATCCATTGTTATAAATCGGAGCAAAAATTCAGTTTTACTGCGGTGCAACATCGCCACATCAACCAAACACTCTACTGAAACATCTAGACGACGTTGGTTTTGCTCTATTGAAAGCAAGCGTGGCATCCATCTTGCACACAGCTTTTTTATCTTGAAATCTTTGGTCAATATACGATATATAGCACTTTTTGAAATGCCTATCACTTCAGCTACCTCGCGCACCTTTAGTCGATGATCATCCAATACCATTTTGTGAAATTTCCTAACCGTATCTGGCGTGAGCACCTTAATTGGTCGACTGCTATGCTCGTACGGCCTCGTTTAAACTCTGCTACACAATATTTTGCTGTCGTAAACGAAAGAGCAGACTCCCACAGATCAGAATTTAGCTTGGCTTTAATATTGATTGAATTGAATTGAAATGGAAATATTGAATTCCATAATGATGACCAATTTTTTCCACTTTTTCAAAATTTACTGAGATTGTTCACTTTTGATGGCTCGAATAAAAATATTAAACAATGAGGCGCCTTAAAACTTAAAACATATGTTTATATGGTAGCCATTTTTTACAAGGAAACAAATTTATTCTACTGCCACCATCTAAACCGCTAGTGTTGGGACCGTTCTCGTATGTTGAGCGGTATATAAGCTTCGGCCTTGCTGAATTTTTTAGTTTTCAAACAATTTTGTTTTTTTTTTTCAAAATACATTTTTGTGAAATATACACGTTTTATAATTCTTTTCATCTTGGAGTTCAGGCTTCAACAAGTCAGGAGAATAGGGAAAGAGAAAACTTACGCTTTTTTTGGGGAATATGAAATCCAGAAGTTCTGAAACGCTGTTCGATACTTACAGGGGTAATCGAATCAAAAGGTAAAACTTTGATTTTCTTTACTTACATTGTAGAGATGACTTTTAATTTGAAAGTTTGAAGGGAGGCTGGTGAAGTGATCTTGGAGATGGTTGGTAAAAACAAGAAGAAGGCAATCACCCTCGAGATTCACGGTAAAGTGATCTTGAATATGGCTGGTGAAAAGAAGAAGGCAATCACCGCCGAGATTCGCCGCGTTACCTCTGTCCGCCGTAATGTTGCTAATTATTCACAACAAAATATGCGTCTCTTATAATTATAATGTTAGTTAAAGTGACATTTACATTAAGGAATAAATAGTTAATTTTAACAACTTATGCCAAATGTTTACGTAATAAGATTAATTCAAGGTAATGCAATTTAATTTTATATAATTCAATAAAATTGAATGTAATGCTGTGTAATTAATTGTAATTCATGTTAATTTAAAAGTTAACTATCCTAGAAAATTCAGCGTAATTCATTGTAATTCAGTGTAATTCATCGTAATTCATGATAATTCAGATGTTAACTTCCTAGAAAAGATTTAACTGCGTTCAACACACATATATACATATATGATACATTTTAAATATTAGAAAGAATTAGATGTTTTCTTTTTGTGTGTAGTAAGAAAAGTAATTAAAATTTTGACTTTTCATAACTTTGGCTGAAAAGGTGCACAAACAAAGAGGAATACTTCCACAGTTAAGGCTGGGTAGTAAATATAAATACATTTCTTTAAAACATTATATATATTGGTGAGATTAAACCATAGAATATAGCACTCTAAATGTAATTATAATTTTGATTTTAAGACTTACATGGCATTGTTTAATATTTGAAACAAAAAAGTCAATGACTTTATAGTTATTAGAAGCAACAAATTTTCATAGCTAGTTCAAAATGCTGCTTAGATTATTTAAATATCTTATCATATCGATAATTGGCCTAATTAATAATTTACATAAAGCCTTTTTCAAACATATGTGAATTTAGTCAGAAAAATTGCCAGCTATTTAGGCAATCTTAATCAGAAACAAAAAATTTTGCCTTTTACGTTTTGCTGTCTAATAGCATTTCTACAAACTTTTGAGTGTTTGTGATTAAAAAGAAATGGAACCAAATATAAATTCAGACTTTAAAATATTTAAATGTTCGACCAAAATATATGCAAACACATATTCATATGTCAATTTATTTACAATGTTCTTCTTGATCTCCCGCGTTTTTCCAGCGTAAATATTTCCATATTAGATTATTAGTGTATAATAAATACATATTTTATACCTTCTGCTACTATCAAAAGGTTAACTATTGTAAGAATACAATATAGGCCTTTGAAACATGATTTTTCTACACGTGCTATTTTTCAAAGTATATTGTTTATAACTGCTGCCTCATGTTTGATACCATTTAAAACAAAGCCAAAAGTACAAATCAAATGTGTAGGTTTTACATGAGTCTCGCTTTGATAGCCTTACCCATGGTGTGCCATCACACAGGTGCTGCTTTCTATTATTCTTTTCTTGGTTATATGTTCTTTCTTTCTTCTTGCGACAGCAAGCGCCCTTTTGGGGTACCCAAACTAATCCCGAAAGGATTAGTCGAACTACCAGAGATTAGAAGTAGGTCCCTTGAAAAAACTTCCTCAGGTCCCGCTCCCTCTCT
>JAHXMU010000618.1:76423-96258 GCA_019455685.1 Philornis downsi
AGAAGTAGGTCCCTTGAAAAAACTTCCTCAGGTCCCGCTCCCTCTCTTAACCAAAGTACCGTTGTAGTCACTTGGTATGAAATGCGCTACCTCCAGGGTAGGAGTTGAGGTAATATAGGAAGACTTCGGATAGACATAAACAGTGTTTTCTAAGCTAATGTCTTCCTTCACCAACGCAACATGAAGCTACGCAAAAGCACTGAAAACACTTGTTCGGGCAACCACAACCAGCACGATTCTCCCACTAGGGGTTCAACACCATTAACCAGGAAGGAACAATGTTCCTTGGGCCCCTGGTCACCCGTGCTACCAGAAGAGAAGAACCCTCTGGTCTGAGTTTCGCAGACAAGCTACACCAGTTTTGCTTTATCATACCTCGCATAGAACTGGTAATCCATAATCTACGGCATAGATTTACAATATCCGAGGAGAGAATATCAACACAGCAAAGCCCACCATGCTCCAATCATAGTCTGTTAACCAGATCTCTCTGGTCGTACAACTATTCAATACGGAAAAGATAAATCTTCTGATATCTCCCGACGGCTTCTCTATAACCACACCTGTTGCCAGGCTGTATCTTGTTTAACTGTGACTCTCCCCTTTACTTGGTTTTCGAAAAACGAGTTCTAAGATCAGTTTGATGTCATATTATAGGTGAATCCCAAGACATAATCCACCTGTTCCTAGGGCGCCTGGCACAAGGCCACACTACTTTGTTTTTGTACGCAAGCATCATACCCTTTGCCTGCTTAATTACAGGATCGGGTAAAGAGGCTTGCGTTTTAGGGATAAGCGGTGCAAAGCATCCTAGGAAACACCCGCCTACCCACAAAGCCAAAAGTACGGTTATGTTTGCTTAAATTAACTTGAATTTTTTATAATAGCGCGCAATTGGTGGCAGATGTTTAATAAACATTTAGGGATTTCAAAGCCAAAATAACCCTTATCCTTCACTTTGAAATGCATTTTAATAAAATGTAGATTTTTTTTTTAAATTAAATGCAAAAAAAGAAACCCGAATCTTCCTTAAATTACTTTAATTCTACACTTCCGACAGCAAAAAGACCGTCATTGGGGATTTACTGCAATATTTGCGGTGATTTCACATATCCATGTTCGTGTCTTAAGTCTTTCGTTTGATTTCGCTTTACGTACCTTGAGGGGAAAGAAATGATAGAATTAATCCTTGCTTTCTGTTGGAAATTATGGCAACCAACTGTTCTGCTGTGGTATTTCACAAAAGGAATTCACAATTATACGATATTTGCTTTTGGTAAAAGAAATTCCATAGGCGTGCCTTTTAAAGATTCATCACAAAAATTTTTAAAATTTTTTTTTTGCAATTTCTTTTAACTTTTTTTTTTCTTTTTATAAGCACTACAAAACAATAGTTGTTAAAATGCATCAAAGGCTATAATTGGTGGTTATTGCAAATGTTGTTGTTGTTGTTTTTTGTTTTAATGTTGAGGACAACAAACCATTGGTTATGACAACAGTAGATTATGGAGACGCTGCGCATGTGTACCCGCCATCGACTATTGAAAATTATTACAAAAATGTGCCAAACACGTTTCCGTGTAATTTTGTTATTTTGTCGCCGTTGCCTTTTTATTTGGCTTACACTAATCCAAGGAAAACAGAAATGTGAGTGATTGGTTTCAACGAAAAATACCCGGCACTGTGTAAATTTGTAGTTGACTTTTAGCTTTTAGTTGAAATCAATAGGTCGAAAAAAGACAGGCGAACGAACGAACCGACTGTTGCTTGCGTTATTTGTAGTAATCGTTGTTGTCTACAGCGTGCAGCAGCAACATTTGTAGAGCGTATGTTGTGATCACGACCGTTTCAAAAAGTGTTGTGACTCCGGCATTGTTTACCATCTGTTGGCTGGAGCCTAACTCGTCGTTTGTTTCTTTATTCCCTAATCATTTCTCTGAATGGCTGCACATGCTGGCTGGCTTTAGAGGAGAGCTTTTTTTATCACTTGTGTATCAAAGAGTTGTGTTTATTGTTTGGATTTCTTGTGTGGTTTTCTTTACTTTCTTTTGGTTTTTAATCGGGTGGGAGAAAATGCTGATAAAATTAGCGTTTGCTTGTTTAGCGCTTTTTGGCGCTTTCAGTTACTTTTGGGAGAGTACGCGGGAGAGTTTTATGTGTCAGTTTTATTTTGGGGTGTAGCTTCTAAATTGCAAGAGTCATGTTACACTTAAGTGCTATTCGTTCTTTTCTTCAGCAGACGCATAGCGTTTGGTCAAGTATTCTCGCTGGAATGATGATGCCTAATTGCTTTTAGTGGTGGGCATACGTATGTGAAATTATTGTAAGCATATTTTTAAACTAATTAAAAACAAATAAAAGTTTTACTTTTAATGTTAATAACCACATCATTATATACTTGATTACAGTGAAGTAAACGATGTTAATGTTTGTAAGTGATGCGGTGATATTTATATACAACATTTGAGAAATAAACACAACGATTTTAGGTGCAATTGTAGATATATTATTTGGTTGATAATCTACAATTCAAACCGAGCAGGTGTCGCTATTGTAACAATGTTTGCTGAATGTTTTATGCTAATAATACTGGAACTTCCTTAGATATCCTTTCGTATATGTAATACGAGGTGTGATAAAAAAATGTTTTTTTTTTAAATTGCGTGAGTTACGTAT
This sequence comes from Philornis downsi, assembly GCA_019455685.1. Classification (NCBI taxonomy): domain Eukaryota; kingdom Metazoa; phylum Arthropoda; class Insecta; order Diptera; family Muscidae; genus Philornis; species Philornis downsi. Next base: position 79,100 of record JAHXMU010000618.1, read on the forward strand.
GTTCGATTGTCGCATTATTTTTTTATGTTATGTTGGTACAAATGTCTGCTATATATGTTGGCAATATCAGCCATTTTGAATTGTCAGTTTGTTTTTGACAGATAAAAAGGTTAGTCGTGTTTTGCTGTGCTCTTCGATTTTTTACTATTCGAATAAATGATCAATCAAAGAAACTGTATTAAGTTTTATGTGAAAAAGATGAAATTAAATGTGCAAGAACATTTAACATTTTGACTGTGGTGTTTAGCGAGTCTACTACGAGCAGAACACAAGTTCAATTGTGGTATAACCGGTTTAAGGAAGGCCGAGAAGATGTCAATGACGGTGCTCGTTCTGTTCGCCCGAGCACGCTGTTTTCTTCGATTGCAATGGCGTGGTGCATCATAAATTCTTGCCACAAGGTCGTACGGTCAATAAGGAATACTACTTTGAAGTTATGCACCGTTTGCGCGAAGCAATTCGTCAGAAACGCACAGAATTGTGGAAAAACCAATCATGGATTTTGCACCATGATAATGCACCAGCTCACACATCGATGCTTGTGCTTGAGTTTTGGCCAAAAACAAAACCGCAAACATGCCTCAACCACCGAATTCACCGTACTTGACCCCCCTGACTTTTTCCTCTTCCCAAAACTGAAGATACCGATGAAAGGAAAGCGTTTTGCTATGATTGAGGAGATAAAAGAAAAATCGAAACAGGAGCTGTTGGCGATACCAAAAAGCGCGTTTTGTTTCGTGTTTCGATGATTAGTGTATTATTGTATTGGTGTATTGGCACAAGTGTATTATATCTGAGGGAGACTACTTTAAAGGAAATAAAATAGAAATTGATGAATAAATAAATACTTTTTGAAAAAAATTTAAAATAGCGGTTATTTTTTGATACTGTCAGTAGAAAGTGCCTGCTATGTCGTACGGATAATTGGAAATTTTAAATAAAATTGTAATCATAATTATAATTCTTCTACAATTTATTCAGCACTGCCGAGGGGAGTTTTCTTGTCAGTTTTTGTCATTCTGTCTTTATTCACTGAGGTGCTGCTTTTTTATCCCACATCTGATTAGGCTTCCCACAATTCGAATTTCGGGCAACAATATTTACTTTTAATATCTTTGCTGTACTTCTGTCTAAATAATGTCATCCTTTTGTTGCCTCTTTTCTGTGGGCTTTTTTTATATGTGAAAACTCTATGATGATGCATTTTCAGTTGGTAAACTTCTATGATAAGACCGACCGTGGCACGATGTTTAATAGGTGCAACTATCGTCCGAGTGAAGGTGGGTTCAATTCTCGATACAGCTACGTCATTATTTGGGCGGCGGTCACCTAGATGTGTCTGAGTAACGCTACGAGTTGTCGAGTAATCGACAAAGTCTAGTATTAGGTGCGCAACTAAGTTCTCGCTTTTAGCCAATAGATGGCGCCAGCTGTAAGTACTAGTCGATTCTGCCATAACCTAAAGGTCTTGAGCCAATGGTAAACACACCGTCTCGACACAACAGTGATTTTCTTTTAACGTCATATTCTTTTGATTGTGTGAATATGTATGATTTTGTGCCAAATAATCGTCATTTGCGGGAAGTATTCATTTCCTTCTTTCAATGGAAGAAAACGGCGGCTTTCACGCAGCGAAAATTTTGCTCTGTATTTGGTAAGACCAGATCGATGTTGTTTATTTCGAGCTGTTGAAACCAAGCGGAACCATCACTGAGGTTTCGTATCAACTGCAATTAATGCGATATACACGATTTACAATACGCGGAGAGGCACGAAAAAGTGATTCTTCAGCATGACAACGCTCGGCCTACGCGGCCAAGCTCATCAAAATCTACCTGGAAACTCTGAAATAGGAAGTCTTAACCCATCCACCATATTCTCCAGATATTGCGCCTTCCGATTATCACCTGTTCCGTTCGATGGCACACGGTCTGGCTAACCAACAGTTTCACTCGAAAGATGAAACGTTTTACCGTGACGGAATTCGAGCTTTGCCAGAAAGATGGGAAAGGTAGCAGATAGCGATGGGTAATAATTTCAATGTTTTCATAATACTCGTAAAATTGAATTTTTATAAAAAACAGCGAAAACTTGTTTGCGAACTTAATAAATACTTCTCAAACTGTGAAATTGGAATTTGGCGTTAAATTGTAGAATCCTGTTGTGCAAACCTAAAAGTACAATTTTTGATTGCCGAGTACAGTTAAAGCTATGATTTCGATGAAACTTTCATTTCATTATAATGCTTGGAGCTTGCCATTATGTCGAAAATACAATATCATGTAAATAATCGCCTTTGGAAGAATTACAGCAGTGGATCCTTTACAGCTAGTTCTTGAAAATAATTCGGTCCAATGGCACAAAGAGTCACTTTTTCCGGATGCAATGATTTTTTCATAATCACCTCTGGATTATCCGAGCCCCATATGCGACAATTTTGCTTGTTGACGTAACCACGGAGTGAGAAATGAGCTTCATCGCTGAAGAAAATGTTATTCGATTGAAAGCCTACATTTGAATCGCCACTTTTGCAGTAATTTTAAACTTTTTTTACACGTTCTTCGGTTGTTAAACGATTCATATTCGTAAATAGCAAACCTTTCACTAAAAAAATAACACTTCAGATGACAGGTATTTAACAGCTGACAGCCTTGCCAGACCGGAGGTTTTGAAACTATTAAATGGAAAACCCTATAGGGTGTGTGTAAGCTTACCGAATGTGAAAAACTCTTCCATATCTCATTTAAGAGATGCAAAGGAATTTGCTTGTTATTTTCTTTTAGCACAGGAAGGTAGCATAAGTTAGGATATCACAAGAATTATCGGCGATGGCATGAATTACCTATCACTTTCTATTACTAAGTCAAAATAAAGTCAACTCAAAGTTAATATCACACCTTAAGAACAACAAAGTTGGGGGTGCTGATGCCGAGCAGGATGGTATGGATATTGTTATTCACATTAATCGCATAGTGCATTAATAAAGTTTGGACTTTAACTCTGAAAACATTGCTGGTAAACGAATTCACATCGTCGACTTTGTTCTAGTCTCTGAAGTTAATAAATACAACGAAACTACGAATTAACGACCAAAACACACATTAAAAAATTTTGAAATCAATTCTATAATAATTGATTAGAAATTGTAATATTGTGTGCACTGATTTCCATGCCAATGTATACGAGTATATTTTGCAAATATGTTTCAAAATGAATGTATTTAAAATTTTAGTATATTTTTAACAACTCGTATGAGACAGTCATCTAAGAAGTTGTGACATAAACAAATAAAAATCAATGTTTTTTTTTATCAAAAGTGGAATTATTGCTTTTCAAATGTTCTCTATGAAGATCAATAACTTTTGTATAAATCTGGGCCAATATTCAAACGAATTCACTCTAAAATATGCGCTTCAAATATATCCATCGATACTTCAAGCACGATAAGGTGTTATATTTTCTTCTTTTTTGATGTGAGGGAAAAAAGGCCATAAGATGCCAAATTAGAGCATTAAGTTGACCTAATATCGGGTTGTACGGAAAGTTCATTCGCTTTTTCAAAGAAATTTATTTACATATTTATATACAAGAAAACAATTATCTTAATTTATTATATAGGGTGGCGCATAACTAACCTTAACAGCAACTATATTGAATGCGTTCTTATGCATCATTTGGTTTTAACTCGTGAACCAATTGCATCTTATATGGGAAAAGATATAACATATGTAAAATTCTTTGCAAAGACCGCCTAGACATCTCCAACTGCTGAGAACGTCGCCTGGTGGAAGTTTCAGGGTTTTCCTCAATACTTGCTTGCACTTGAGCAATGGTCACTTCATTTCGAACTGCACGAGGTCTTCCAGCACGCGGAAGATCACAGACAGCCCCTTGTTCTCCAAAACGCTGAACCAATCGGTAAATTGTTGAAGCGCTAGGTGAATTTCGAACATGAAAGAAATTTCGATATGATCTGAACACTCGAATGCTGACTTTCAAAGTAAAATTGAACATCTTTCCTTATGCATCGCCCTATATAATCCTCCCATTTTTTAATAACTTCTTCACACCTCTCTGGGAGCTTTTTAATTCCTCTCTTATAAAACTCGCGTGGAATTTCGGAAAAAATCGTTCAATCCGAGTTTTTTATCCCCTGTCGTTATGGAAATCCAAATCCTTCAAGTGATTGCCCTCACTGCGAAATAGGTAATAGTCGGACGGGGCGAGATCTATGGAGTACGGTAGGTGGGAGATAAAACTTCCCACACAAGCTCTGAAAGTTTCTGACGAATCCGCAAAGCAGTGTGAGGTACACCAACATCGAGGTTACTCACAAATTCGGGCTCTTTTATGACCCCGTGAACGGTTGAGACCGATTTTTTGATTATTTTAGCTGGTAAAGCTCTCACCTCCTCGGAATCAATTCCTTTTGGTCGTCTTGATCTGGGAGCGTTCGTCACGGAGAAGTTGCCCCTAGAAAATCTTTTAAACCATTTCTGCCAATTTCTTTCATTTAGTCCATTTTCTTCATAAACAGATTTTATTTTTCGGCTGGCTTCGGTAGCCGTTTTTCCTTTTCGGAAATAATACAGCACAATATAACTAAAATGCTCTTTTAAAATCTAATTTTTTCCACTTTTGTAGACTTTTTTAAAACGCTATAAGCACTCACCAGTAGAGCAAGAACATAAGTAAAAAATATAATAAAAAAGATTAAAATAAATTTAAAAATTGATATTCAAATTAATTTGAATCGACAATGTAAGTGTTATTTTATTCAATGATTTACTGCCATTGTGTCTAATCTTTCCTAGGAAAGCTTTAAATTGAAGGATTTCCCATTTAAAAAAATTCTGCAGATCAGGATTATAAGGTGTATGTGGCATCACTTCCCATCCAAGTCCCATATATTTTTCGGCATACAGCTCTTCGTTAACGATGATGAGTCGATATATTTCCCAGAGCTTTTTCTCCCGAAAACTCCCAGAACGGTTTTATCTACTTATATTATAACCCAGGATTCTACGCCAGTTAAAATCAATGTCTGGTGCAGTTGAACTTTTGTTCGTTAAGAAAGAGAGAGAGTTTTGTCGCTAAATAGTTTGCTTAGCTCATCGTAAAATTTATTGATGAATTCATTCATCACTCAAAATTTATAAGTGTCAACATTGACACAAAGTCCCAAACGAGTAGAGAATTTCTTTCTCGAAACAAATATATTTTATTTTTTTACCACAAGACCTATTTTTGTTGATTCCTTCTCAATGTTTGTGAAGACTGCAATAACGTGCCAATAATGTCTATATCCTTGGCATATGCAATTAGCAGATGGTGTTTGTTAAAGATGGTGTCACACGTTTAAACTTCAGCTTATTTTACGATATAAGCAGGTTGAAGGGGTCGCACGATAGGATGCCTCTCCCTTTCTAAATCCAAACTATCTTTACTCCAGCCTTCATGTCAGTCAGCGTCATTCCACAGATACGTAAAAGATTGACAGAATTACCAAACCCGGGCATGGTCTGATACATTTTTTGCGGTATTGGACTGTCGAAAGCATCTTTGTAGTCGACGGGAAGTTGGTACGAGTATACGCCAGTCTATTTTCCTTAGTTCGCCTTCAGAATTAGTTTTAGTGTGAATATCTGTCTAGTTCTTAATCTTTAATTTTTTGTCAATTAAGAGGGCGGTGTCAAAACTATTCAACCTGACGTATAGATGGTGCCAGTAGTCTAAAAAAAACTTATTTTGGTGAAAGTGGCAACCCTTTAAAACACATGATTTAAGTTTGTTTAGTATATTATTTCATCCATCAGAAGAAACCGATCTCAGTGAATTTTTAAACATGGAAACAGTCCGCTGCTTCGTTCACGACCGTAAAACATTGGGTAGCAGAGTTTAAACGTGGTCGTACGAGCTACCAAGATGAACACCGTAGTGGTCGACCAATTGTGGTGTTCATGCTAGACACGGTTAAGAAAATTCACAAAATGGTATTGGATAATCGTCGGCTGAAGATGCATGAGCTATCTGAAATGATAGGCATGTAAAAAAGTGCTATACATCGTATATTGTCCGATGATTTGAAGATGAGAAATCTGTGCGCAAGATGGGTGCCACGCTTGCTTTCAATAGAGCAAAAACATCTGCGCGAAGATGTTTTAGTAGAGTGTTTGGCGACGTTTCACAGTAATAAAACCGAATTTTTGCGTCAATTAATAACCATGAATTAGGTTATCGCAAACGTCAACGCGATTTAGTCATTTGGCCTCGGTGAGGGAGTGAGGTACCCATACATCGAGGTTCCTTACAAATCCGAGCTCTTTTATGACTCCGTGAACGGCTGCAACTGATTTTTTGATTATTTCAGCTATTTCCATAACTGTTGCACGGGGATTAACAATAATTAAATCTCTCACATCCTCGAATACGCGAATACTGGTGTATTTAAAATATATAATGCCTAGTTTTTGATTGCACAAATAATGGAAAACGGAGCTCGCCAGATAAAGAAAGGTGTTTCAACCAGTACAGAAATTTCAGTCACTGACTTACTGACTTACACAAACCTTCATCCAACGTCTTTTAGTGCTGCTGCAAAAAATGATCTGAATTAAAGCACAATAAAAGAAGCAATAACTCTGAGGTCTTCCGTTTGGAAAATGCAGAAGAACCACTGATATTTGCTAAATCAACCAATTTGTATATGTGGTTGCTTAAGGGGCGTAGCAGTAAAATTTAATTTTATTCGCAATACTAAATGCCTAATGCGAGCTCAATTATGCTGACTATGGTGCAATTGAATGAAAGATACGAATCTAGGAATTTATAAGTTAAATAAGTGTATGGGAGATATCAGACAGGGCGTGGCCATTCCGTTGATTTGTTATCCAGTTATTATATTGGAATTTTGTTGACGTGAATTTAAGTAGCTTCAAGCTTCGAATTAAGGATAAATAGATCAATTTATATGGAAGGTATCGGAATGTGTGTAACAATTATCTCCTATTTTCATTTTCATAACATGGATTGCCAATTGTAGGCTACTTTTGATCGATTTTGGTGAAAACGATTGAAAAATATGGAGGTAAGAATATATGGACTATATCGGTTATCTATGTGGAATATTGTAGAAAATTGTAAAACAATATAATGAATAAATAACCAGAATATTTCAGCTGAATTTAAGAATAACAAAGAATTCATTGATTTTCGAAAAATCGATCAATTTGTATTGAAGTTAGCAGAATGTGGGCAGCAAAGTGTTCCGTTTTCACTCGGGGAACCTATTTTGACAAGCGCTCGTCATGTACCAATTTAAATGCAATCGATTGGAAGATATGAAACCAAGAATATGTAATTTAAATCTGTCATTTGTATGGAAAGTACCAGAAAGGATCATTTTTTTAATATTAAATGGAATTATGAAATAAAAGACAAAACTGTTGGTTACTGTAGTTTACGGTTAAGGAGTTACATGAAGGAAATTGAATTTCGGAAAATTTATAAATTTGTACGAAAGATACCAGAAGAGGACATACTTCATGTACTGTACTCGGTTAGACTGTGCCAAGTTTTAAAAAGTTCATTAAAAATTTGCGACAGTTATTGTATCCACCAGCCAGACAGACGGACATTACTCCACCGATTTAAAATGTCATGAAACACATTCGGTCAAAAGATTCTTTGCACTTTAAATACTTCTTTCTGGCTGTTATATTTTTGGCAGCATCAAATGATATTTACTTTCTTTCCTTCGGGCGAAGGTATGGAGTTATGGCAAAATATCATGAATAGGATTTCATGAGGAATTTCACGATGTTGCTCCAAGCAACATGATTTACGATTGTTTCGAGCTACCGCCATTAGAATCGCATAAAGCCAAAGACACACCTTTTACCCTTATCAAATCCATGGCATACCGGCATTTAGTATTAATATTGTTGTTGTGTTAAATTAAGATATTTTTTATAATTTAAAGGAAACATCGCTATTTTGAATTTCAAGTATTTTATTTTAAGTTTCAGATTAGTTAGCACAAACCATCGTATCCACAATTTAAAAATTGTTCACATTTTGTTTTCTTTAGAAACAGATCTTTTAGATTTGTAAGTTCCAAGACCCAGAATCCGATTTTTTGATACAAATTTGGCTTTTGATCACTAACGTTTTTACACACACAAATATCTTAACATTTTTTATTAGCCCATTACTGTTTCATCCTAGAAATATGCTTTAAATTCATACATCGAAGTGTTCTACTCTTAACTCTATTTTTACGGCATTATGAAGAAATATTAAACAGCCACTAATGCAGCTGCTTACATATCATGTTGTGCTAACGAGAGATAAAGAGTTTGTTGGTATTTATAATTTTGTGATATCCGTAGTAAGATAACAAAAAAAAAATCCAATTTGAGAAAATATTTTACATTGGCTAAAGGAGCAGCATAAAGTGTTCACCTATGATGCAGTGTACGATTCGGGCGCTTTGCAAACGACCGAGTACAATGAAGTAGTATTTCCACTGGTTAGCTCCGTCCTGGAGGGTTATAACGGCTGCATTTTCGCCTCTGGCCAGACAGTTTTCAGGGGTTTCAGTGCTGATTTTTGGACATTTTCACATACGAGTATACCCAGTTGGCAGTGACATTTCATCATGGATCGACTTACGTCCGACTAAGTCTTACAAATTATTGAGTATCAAGCAAAACAAGTGCATCCAAAGAAGCGAATATTCATCATAACTTGTGAGAGGAAAGTGATGAGAAATTGCGTAATCACCAATGAAAATAACATAGGCTTGTCATAGTAGGAAAGTTTATGATGCCTCTTCCGTATATACTCATGAGTGATGTAGGTGTAATGAAAATTCAAATTAAATTCTTATTATTCAATTTAGAATTGATTTTTTACTGTATTTTTATTCGTATTATGAGTCAGTTTTTAAAAAAAGTGGCCACAGAAAACCTGTAGAGGAACACTTAATATGTCGTAGGGCCGAAGTTTATATATGGTGGCGCATAAGCAACGTTAAGATTTGATTAGTGCACAATTTTCCCAAGTATTATTTAGTTAATTCTGTAAGGAGAAGTAAAAAATATTTATTTTTTGTTTCTTTACAGAATTAACTAAATAGTACTTGGGAAATTTATGATGGAAAGGCTCAGCACAAAACAAAGAACCAAAGTTGTTCAATTTTACTTTGAAAGTCAGCATTCGATTATTCAGATCATATCGAAATTTCTTTCATGCTCGAAATGCGCCTAGCGCTCCAACAATTTACTGATTGGTTCAGCGTTTTGGGCAACAAGGAGCTGACGCGTGCTGGAAGATCTGGTGCAGTTCGAAATGAAGTGACGAGTGCAAGCAAGTACTGAGGAAAACCCCGAAACTTCCATCAGGCGACGATCCCAACAGTTGGAGATATCTAGGCGGTCTCTGCAAAGAATTTTGCATATGTTACATTTTTTCCATATAAGATGCAATTGGTTCACGAGTTAAAACCAAATGATGCACAAGAACGCATTTAATATAGTCGCCGTTAACGTTACTTATGCGCCACCCTTTACAACCTCTACTAAGAACTGCAGTCCACAGTAGTGGTTACGGACGTTCTAAGTGACAAAGGAATGTACGAGTATATAAATAAAAGAAAATAAAACCATTTTTTTAAGTACGTCAAAACGGTTATTATGGAATTGGTTCAAAACTGCTTTATTTGAAGTGATAAATATGAATAGGTTTCATCTTCAGAAGTGGTGAAAAATGTGATTCTTTTTGAATGACTTCCACATTTCTTTGGTGGGTATAATTATGAAAGCTGATTACCTGTGAGAAATGTTCAAGAACTGAATATTGAATTGAATATTCGTTGAATTTTTTATAAATGAACCTTAGGAAAACTTGATGAAGATCGGTTTTTTTCTACCAAAAATATTGTGTTCAGCGGCAAAACCAATTTCCGGTTGAAAATGAACGTCAATAAGAAAAATTGTAGCATTTGGTGAAATATCAGCTCCTATGCTCGAAATTGTGATAGGAAAATTGCATTTCTCGCATGGATTACTTACAAAGTCATGGTCATGGTTAAAATTGTCATGAACAAATTTTCAAAAACCATGTGAAAAGAACTGACTTCTTTGCCTAAATAAGAATTTATTATTTACTTTGTTTAATTTGTATAATCTTTTCTTTTGAAAATTGAAAACGAAAGTCTTAACAAGCAAAAAAAGTAATACTTTTGTGAATCGAACTAACGAAGTCAAAATTATTGTCAAATTATTGCTTTTTTTGATACTAATTTACGCAACTGGACAAAAAAAAAAATATATTAATTTGGATGTTTTTTCTGCGTTATTCTATAGAGGTGGGGAACTAATGGGAGCAGATTACTATAAAATGGTTGATTGAAATAGGATTATCAAGAAAACCAACATATCTAGGAAAGATATCGAATTTTCCAGATTATTTAATGCCAGTTTCTTAGTGTTTCAATTTGATATTTAATTTGTTGGCCGACTTTATTAGTGTAGTTAGCCGGGATAAATATAATACCGGGTGACTTACCAATTGTGCTACAATAAGAAATTCAAAACATTTTTCTTTAATTAATGTATTTTATTTATTTTTTTTTTTATTGTATACAAAATTTAATTTTATTTTATATAACTAATTGATTTTGAAGATGAGAGACCGTAAATCATCGCCATACTCATTCACGCATATGCAACACCTGATCAGAATGTTATTCATTTGCGACTTGAAGGGTTGAAATGGGGGTCGCCTCAATTATTGTTTTAAGCAACTGCTTCAATTCAGTCAAATTTTTTGGTTTCGTTTTGTATATCTCTTGCTTGAAATAACCCCATAAAAAAAGTCTGATGCAGTCAGGTCAGGTAACCTTGCGGGCCAGCGGAAAGTGGAGTCTCTGGATACTAATTTGTTTGCTATGAGTGCAGTTGCTCCATCTTCCTGGGACCAAATGCTGTTGAAACGGGTAGGTCTTCTTCGCAGTGCTGGGTAAAAAACGCCTTCAACATTGGCTCTGTGTTTGTAGCACGAATCATGCGCCATCCTTTGTATATGAAATGTTCTGCTTGTTAACGTTCTCGTAATTTATTATCATTTATTGACGGAGATGTGCGATTAATTGATTAATATGTCAATCTGACTAACCAAAATTAACGAATTAACGAGCTATTAATTAAATGATCGATTAATCATTATTTTAATCATACATAACGCGTGATTAATAAATTAATCGTACAAGTGAGTAATCAAAGCTTGAATAACTGAATATATTCTATTTCACATTTTATATTGTGTGCAACTCAAAATATTTTATTACTTATTTTGAAACATAAAAAAATGTTCGACTTTATAACAAATTGTCCTAGTTTTTTTTTAATCAAAATTTAAATTATTTGATTAATCAAAGATCTGAATAATCAGAATTTTTGTTTAATTGATTAACTGATTAATCGAAATATGGATTAATTACCAAATTTGACTAACCAATTAATAGTACACCTCTAATTTTATCTTATCTCTTCAGAATGTAATATATTTACTATCCTCAATTTCGCAAATTTGTTGAATGGAATCGATGAAGAATTCATCATTCTGAAATATGCCGGACGCAAAGCTGTGATTATACATATATAGTACACGCGACTATCGTGCTTATTATCGTCATGCGTTTAATTGAATGCTTAAAACTCTCCCACATTCAATTCATGGGATGTAATGAGATATCTTTTCTGATTCCCATTAAGTTCATCACTTCGATCACTCACTTTCATCACTTTCAATTTTCATGTGATGTAATGGGCCCGAACACTTCGTCATATCTATTAATCTTTTTTTGAAGTACCAAATTTGGCTCTTCTGCTGAACTTCGAAACTTTAACGTTACAACCTGTCTAGTATACATTCATCTATCACCGTGAACTTAGGATGGAAATCAATTCGTTTTGATAGGAGTCAAAACATATAAGAAAGGAGTCCAAATTGCACCATTGCCTACAATAAATGGCTGAAACTAAAATCTGGCAAAAATACGGAGTGCATTTCTGTTATGACTTAGCAGATGATACAAAAGTGATGAAATCGTCTACATGAAATTGCGAAAGGACTGCAGCAGGTGATATTTGGCTTGGCAAGTCAATGGAGAAATAAGTGCTAAATAAGTATTTCTTTTTATTAATAATGTAAGATTTTAAATGATATCAAATTCATGCACATTAATTTTACCTCAATAAGTGTCTTTTTTACAAAGGTACATATTTGCTGTAGAACTACTTCAATTTCTATGGCTATCCGTTTAGTGGTTCCAAAATCGACGCTCAAGTGGTTGTCAGCTGTTAAATACCTGCCATCTGAAGTGTTATTTATTTAGTGGAAGGTTTGGCATTAATGAATATGGATCGTTTAACAAAATAAGAACGCTAAAAAATAGTTAAAAGTTCCTACAAAGGTGGTGATTCAAACGTGGGCACTTTTCGTGCATTACGAGGTGTTATGGTCGTCACCTACTGTGCAAGAAATTGACAAGTTTGTAAAGAAACTTGAAGAGACTGGAAGCATTACAAATTTGGTCAGGCCTGTGTATCATCGCAATGTACGCTCTGTAGAAAATATCGCGTTTGATAGTGAAAGTGTAGCGGATAATCCGAATTTGACGATTTCATGGCGTTCTCAGAAATTGGACCTATCTTACGGTTCATTATGGCAAATTTTGCATTTGAATTCGCGCCTTTATCCATATATTAATCCATATAGAGTCCTTATTTATCCATATAGAGTCCAACTCAGGCAACAATTAAATGATGTGCTGATTGCTACAGCAGCAGGCTTTCAATGCTAATTTATCGAACAAAATTTTCTTTAGCGGCGAAGTTATTTTCTCACTTGGTGATTACATCAAAAATCAAAATTGTCGCATATGAGGCTCGGAGAACCCAGAAGTGATTGTGGGAAAACCATGGCATCCTGAAAAAGTGACTTTTTGGTGAGCATTACGGTCTGGAGATGTCATTGGTTCGTATTTTTCCAAAAATAACGCTGAAGGAGCTGCAGCGGCTATGCATGTATGCTCTTTTTGGCTTGCAATTGAAGATTATGAACCGAACGAAATGTAGTTTTAACACGGCCGATGTTGGCTTTATTGCATGAAAAGTTTCCAGAAAGCATAATTTCATGTTTTGGCGACATTAATTGGCCATTAAGGTTACGCGATTTGACGCCGTTAGACTTTGTTTTTGTGGGACTACGTCGAAGACCTTGTCCACGCGGATAGTCCTTAAACGTTGGAACATTTAAACCAACATTCGCCGAGTTATCGACGAGATGCCGCCCGAAATGTGCGAACAAATTTTCGAAGACTTCAAAAGGATCTATTGGTGCAACAAATTATTTGAATGACACAGTATTTCGTACATAATGGCAAGGTCCAAGCATTATAATGGAATAAAAGTTTCATCGAAATCATAGCTTCATGTTTGTATTACTTACCAAGTTGTTACCGACTTTCAGCACTTGCATGTTTACTGCTTTCCATTTACTTTGAAATTAGTTATTTTTTTAATCTAATAAACTTTCTTAGATTTTCAAATGTACTCAGCTTTTTTTGAAAAACTTGATATTTTTAGGGCATGTTAAAACTAATAGTTTATATCTCACCCCTTAGAAAAAAGCGTTTCAGTTATCTAGTAGTGGAAATTCAAATTTAGTGCAATTCCTATTAGGTTTTGATTAGTTAACTAAATAGAAATACAGTCGATTTCAGATAAAATTTGATTATGATCCCACATTTTTTCGGGACCTGCTAAAAATCTAATTAATTTCAAGACATTCTGAAAAATATTCCAAGGTCGTATGATTTGATCGACGTATGGATAGGTCACATTTTGTTTATGGCGTATATTGAAGAGTTTTCAGTGAATAAGACTTGGTGCATTAGGGCGATATGTGGACCTGTTGTGCCCACATGTTATGAAAGATGTGGGCAAGATCAAGACAATACGTCTCCAAGATGTCATATTTCAAACCGCAATTGAACTCGATAATGTTTTGTTTTCCACATTAGAAACTGCCTTTATTATATTTCCAAGATGTATAATGTTTCTATTGAAAAATTCTTGCGATTTTTTTCATCTATGCAAAATTTATGTCACTCCCATATACATATGTACGAGTATGTTTTAAATTATGAACAAATGCATTCATAACCTCTAAACAACGTGGAGGAATTTCTACTATTTTCATATTTACAACTTTTTAATATCATTTTCGGAGGCGAACTTGAAACTGAAACATATTAAGAATCTACAAAAGTGATTACGATAGAAGTAAAAATGTGTTCTATATTTGCACTTAATTGTTAAAGCCATAAACAAGTTTTCTGAATCAAATTTCAAGTATCAAGGACGTAAATTTTATGAAGCCATAAATAATATCAACATGTCAGGTGGCCAAACACATTTGCTTTGTAGGCGACCTTAGACGAGTATTGGTTTGAAATGGTGTTGAATAGTTTAATGTAGATACGACTACTTACTAGTATTTCTAAAACGAAAAGTGAAATCTTTCGTCATCCTCGTGTATTGCTAATCATTACGTTATTGATTTTAAAACGTTTTCCAGCGAGTTGCTGCAGTAGCTAACTCACTCACTTAAGGTATGGAAATATAAAATTATTGTCGGAGAAAGGGCTGCTTAAAACAGACTTTTTTAAATGCTACTTCAAGCATGTATTATAGTTGATGTTTGCTTGTGTAGTATACTTAAGTACATAATGTAATTTCTCTAAGTGTATATTCTAGAAAGGTTGTTAAGACCACTAACAGAATTGTGAACTGTCATGTATGTAATTTCTTTCCCTTCTTATCTGCAAATAGGAGTTTTCTAGAATTATACCGACGATTGTAAGTTAGGTTTGTTTCTTTTATATCGAATATATAATTTATTGTGTTGTATTGTATTGTATTGTAATCTATTATAGAAGAAGTAGAAGAAGTTAGTTTATGTTAAGCAACACTATTTTGTAAATATGTTTAATATCTTTAACACACCAATTGGGTTCTCTCAAATCTCTATTTCTAAAATAAGTAATTTTACTATAAATAGAGCCACCTTGCGCTTATGGGAAAATTAATAAAGTTGACTTTAAAGTGAAAATACATGTCATGATTTTAAATTTATTTGTTTAGTATTTGTATTTTATTTAAATTATACTCATTTCATTAAATGCTGATTTGGATGGAGACTAAAAGTGACATTTCTAGCTCTTATGTGCCTCACATAATAAAGAATTTTTTCTACACTTCTTCTGCGATCCGTAACAACAAATTTAGACAGTTTTCCAGAAATTTAGTCGAAATTTTGGGTGTCGCTTCTTCCATCGAGTTCATTGTGGAATAATTTGTTTGTTGGAGCCTTTCTCTCGAACCACACAATAGGACTTAGGTGGCACAATCTCAATATTTTGATACACCAGACCTCAGATTAATCAGCTTGTAGTATGAACTGGGATCTGCGCTCCACAGCAGAAGAGGCTGTATCAATGTCTGCTGTAGATGGATTTCTGTATGTCAACAGTAGGCTTTATCATTATATCGCTTACTTAGCCCACAGCAATAGCAATTGTTTGCAAGTCACACGCTTCTGCTAATTTCCAGACAGACATTTATTTTATCGACTGTGAAAAAATCATCCACCATTACAAATTAAGCGACGTCAGCCTTCACTTTTTGTTCATTGAAAGAGACAAATTTGCTTTTACCTCATTTATGATTAGGTAGGTAGAAAAATAATCATCCACCATTACAAATTAAAAGACATCAGCCTTCACTTTCTGTTCATCGAAACAGACAAATTTAATTTTTCCTCATTTATGATTAGAGAGGCAGAAAAATAATCATCCGCCATTACAAATTAAACGACGTCAGCCTTCACTTTTTTTTCATCGAAAGAGACAATTTTGCTTCTTCCTCATTTACGGTTAGACCTACTTCTCAATTCTCGAGAAGGCTGCAGTAACATTTTGTAGTTTTCGATCAATATGTGCAAGTATTATTAGCAGTTATAAAATATTGAGCTAATCGTGTTTTCTGCAATGTTCTTCATTACTCTCTAGATAAATACGAGGTTTGTTCAAAATATAACGTTAATTTCTTTTTTTCTTAAAAAATATTTATTTATTCATCAATTTCTATTTTATCTCCTTCAAAGTAGTCCCCTCGGATATAATACACTTGCGCCAGCGTTTTTCCCAATCCTTGAAACAGTTCTGATATGCACTTTTTGGTATGTTCTTGAGCTCTCTCTGCGATTCGGTTATTATCTCCTCAATTGCCGGAAAACGCCGTCCTTTCATGGGTCTCTTCAATCTTGGGAACGTGAAAAAGCCGCAGGGGGCCAAATGTGGTGAATTCGGTGTCTGGGGCATGATAACGGTGTTGTTTTTGGCCAAATAATTTCTCACATGCAAAGATGAGTGAGCAGTTTTGGCTCTATTGGACTCTTCCATTGGGACGATTGGGCTTTGGTTTCGATGTCATAACCATACACCCATAATTCGTCAGCAGTTATGACCCTTTTAAGCAAATATGGATCATCGTTGACGTCATTCAACAATTCCTGAGCGACGTCGCATGAGCAACGTTGTTTTTGGTCAAAATTCAGCAATTTTGGAACGAACTTCGTTGCCATACGCTTCATGCCCAAAATTTCCGAAAAGATTGCATGGCAAAAAAAAAAAAAATAATAATAATAATAATCGAAAGTCGAATGTACGTAACCCGCGAAATTTGAAAATTCGCCTTATTTTTTTGAACGCACCTCGTATGTTGAGGAATAGGGAAAGTGGTGTCCATCAAAAGATGTCTGTAAGATGTTTGGGTATCTTGACTCAATATTTCATATCGCAAAATGCCACTCCCTAACAGTTTGTAAATATAGTTGGGTATTAAGTCGTCCATCGTACTGGTATTTTTGATCTGCCGAAATGTGAAATGTGTCATTTTGTTTTTGTTGGGTTCGCTCCACGATTCGTCTTAGTGTGAATATATCCTCAATTGTCGACTTGACATATCTAAAGCTACATCGATGAGCCTCAATTAGGCTGTCTACACTTAAACACCCGATTGAGTCTTATA
>JAHXMU010000618.1:96268-154385 GCA_019455685.1 Philornis downsi
CCGAGCATAGATAATGCAACTCTGATCGTGTGGCTTGGCAATAATTGAAACACGCTATTTCAAGCTCAAAGTTATTAACAATTGAGTGAGCGTAAGTAATTATATCATGTTCTAGAGTCATTACAATTGGCAACGTATAACAAGTGTATACACAGCAGATACAATAGAATCTATAACAAAATCAAATTTTGATAGATTGAATGAACTTTACTTCAACACGAATTCGACGTATCGCATTGTGCCAGAACACGTACGTGGCAGCCAACTGGTCAATTTGCTACCACAATTTAACCAAAATCAACGACGAAGAAAAAAAGATTGTAACTTTGTTGTTTGTTATAATTTGAAGTGCCAAACAAATGAATATTAAGTTCATTGGAAGATCATATTCGTGGTGTAACACAGCGCACCAGCGACGAACTTTAATAGCAGCGACTTGCAACTTGTCGTAATTTGCAACCATCAAATGACTGGTATTATGAAACATTATATTTACTTGCGGTTAGATTCTAGTGCCAGTAAACACTAAGTTCGTTTTTACATTCGATTAGTCGTTCAGTTTGTAACAGAGAAGTGTCTGTGGTCTATTATCCAAAGGTGTTTGAAGGCATTTTGTAATTGTATTTTTATATAACCTAGCCATAAATTTGCATGCTGAACTATTCCAAATATCCCATAAATAGTTTCACAAACTATATACACACTTCATGCTGCTGTAACAAACAAACGGCTAATGACGGTGCACTCACTTTTTGACAAACGTCAGCCTATTATGTTATTTACAAGCCTACGGATGCATATCGACTTAAGCCGCGATTAAACAAAGTTATCGAAGTATAATTCAAACGCAACAGCGTTATTGCTTTGTATTTGCCTAGAAAATTGCAACCAGTCATTGTTAATGAGTTACGACATTTACGTGTGAACAAAATGTGTATCAGAACATTAAACGTAACAAAGATACTGGTAGTATCGAAGAAAAAACGTCATGGAGGTGGACATCCAAAACAGCAACATCGCTAGAAATGGTTCGAAAGTTGAAGGCCAGAATACAACATAATCCTCGGCAAAGCGCAGTTTAATTGGAGAAACAATTCAATGTGTTTGCTCGTAGCATGGGGCGCATATCAAAAACTGAGTTACAAAAAAGTCCTACAAAATACAAAAAATTCAAGATTTAACACTTGCAAAAAATGTCATTTCTCCTAGCAAGAGTAAAGGTGTTAAAATAAATGCACGTATTGTCTTTTCCGATGAAAAAATGTTTACGGTTCAGATCGTGTATAATTGGAGTGCAAATCAAAAGATAACTTTGACCAGTAAATTGTCCTGCGTAAACAATTGTCATTGAACACGGCTTAAGGGTAAATCAACAAATCTACTATGCCGTTTGTCCTTGTTACGATTTTTGCTTCCTCTAAATAATCAAATTCGGTCAACTTTTGCGAAACATCTACAACACACAAGGCAAGTAAACAATTCGGTAGGAACCATTGAACGCTTCAACAAGCCTCATCACTATCACATAAAGTCCTCCTAGCGTGATTTCAGGATTCTACATATTTCTAAAATACGGCTCACCGTAGGTTTCAATAGGTTTCAATAGTAAAGTTAAATAAAACACACATAAAGCTATGATTTCGATGAAATATTAATTTCATTATAATGCTTGGGCCTTGCCATTATGTACGAAATACATAGGATGATTTTTTCATCGTAGTTTTTTTTAATCGAATAAAACACTCAAGTTTGCATCATATATTAAAATTTTTTATAGGAATCGATAAATTGCTCTTTGCCATTTAATTTTTAAAGATAATTTCATGTAAATGTTGTCCGCGGTTCCGTCTCAAAATGTCCATTTGGAAGGTCCAATTTTTCGTATTTTTTTCGAGTATATTGGCCTGTATTCCACGAATATCGCATGTTATGTTATCCTGTAAGGCTTCAATAGTGTTCGGCTTGTTCACATAGACTAACGACTTGACATAACCTGACAAGAAATAATCAAGAGGCGTTAAATCGCAAGATTATGTGGGCCAACTCACAGGGCCAAATCGAGAGATGAGCTGCTCAATAAATTCATCCCTCAACATATCCATTGTTTTACGAGCAGTGTGGCATGTTGCACCGTCCCGATGAAACCACATGTCAACCAAGTTGAACTCAGCCAATTGGGGCAAAAAAAAAAATTCCTTGTGGTTGAGTAGCACATGCCCAATCGCTGAGAACGGCGACGTATTGACATTTTACGATCGTCATTAACACTGGTCGCTACGTCTGCAATATTTTCTTTGGTATGCACTCTACGCATTCGAGTCGATGGTTTTATGACCAACAAAGTAAATTTGGTGCGAAATTTGAATTGTTGATTCAGCAGGTCGATTTATGACGAACATAAAATGGTTGTATCGAACGATGCACATTTGTCACAGAGCACGAATTTTGATAATAAATTTCAACGATTTTTTATCGTTGCTCGTTTGTTAGTATTTCTATGATGTAATGGCAGATTATACTGTACACTTTTCACTTTGACAGATGACGTTTGGACGCCATTACCAACCAGTGCTGCCAAACTGATAAACTTAAATCTTAGAAAATCACCCTATATTAACAATGTCTTTTTTGGTCAGAGTTTTCTTTGATGCAAATAAAACAAATTTATTTCATCATGTGTTTCTCAACGATCCGTTGGTTTTTTTCCAACTTCATTAGGAGAAAAACTTTTATCGAAAATTCTTGTGTGAAAAATATGTTATGTTGGGTTCTATTATGTAATTTTTGGTATTTTTTGTTTTCAACTTACAATTTGTTTTTGCCACTACTATGTGGCAATTTCTTATACATATTACTAAAAAACTGGACAACACGCACAATAATTTAATAATAAAAATAATGATCCCAGAACATAAATAACTCGCAGTTTAAAACTTAATAACTAATATTGTATGTAGAACTTAACTCTTCAAAGTATAGCAATGGGATATTGTAGTTTCATTTGGTATTTGTCCTCTTTAGTACTGACACACGTATTTATTCTTTGTTGCGTTCTTAAACTTTGAATGTCATTTAAATGACCGCCTCTGGATTAGTAGCAGCAATGGATCCTTTTGAGGTATTTTTCGACCAGTTTTTCGCACATTTCGAGCGATATCTCGACGATAACTTGACGAATGTTGGTTTTCAAATGCTCCAATGTTCGGAGATTATCCGCATAAATACGGTTTTTGCAGTAGCCCCACTAAAAAGAGACTAACGGCGTCAAATCGCATGATCTTCTTGGCCAATTACCGCTGCCAAAACGTGAAATTACGCTTTCTGGAAACTTGGCGTGCAATAAAGCTAAAATCGCTCGTGTTGTGTGGCTCGTGGCATCATCTTTTCGAAACCACATAGCGTACAGGTTATAATTTTCAATTGTAGGACAAAAAAATCGGTTATCATACGGTCATAGCGCTCAGTATTTAAATTTGAATTACCCGTCACACTTTCAGTAAAAGGAACGATATTTTCGACAGTGCATATATTGCGATGATACACAGGTTTGACCACATTTGTAATTCTTCCAGTCTCTTCAAATTTCTTTATAATCTTGCCAAATCTTTACACAGGTGGATTATGATGACCATAATCAGCCCGTAATGCACAAAAAGTGGTCACGTTTGAATTACCACTTTTGTAGTTAGTTTTAACTATGTTTACACATTCTTCGGTTGTTAAATGATCCGGTGATGCCGATGAACGGCAAACCTTTTGCTAAATAAATAACACTTCTGATGACCGGTATTTAACAGCTGACAGCCTTGGCAGACCGGCGGTTTTGAAATCATTAAATGGACCTTATTAACCTTATTTTTAAAAATTGTTCATGATGGCAATTATTGAAGGACGCTTAATGTCACTAAACCATAATTTAGAAGTTAAGTCGTTTTTCCTTATAAGATATATACTTCACAGATATTTACCTTCATTACTTCGGTTAAGGGTGTAATAACCATTAAACATACAAAAAAACTTTTGCCTATTTCCTAATGCCAAGTTGTGTTGCTGAATCGGCAAAAATTCTAGTTCTGTGAAATGAATGTTTGCTGTAAAAGAATTTATGTATGCAGAATAAGGATATATCCTCTAATCTTATTAGATTTCAGCCAGGACAACTTATTATTTATATTTATAACTTACGCTTTGTAGTGTATTAAATGAGCCATTGCGAACTTACGTTACGTTTTGTTTTTTCACTAACACTCTAGTTTCTACTTGGTTTTGAGACTTAAATATAGGGAATAGGTAAATATTCAAACATACAACACAGACATTCATTTTTAAACCGGCTTCATACTCCAATAATAATCGCATTTTTTCTTAATTTTTTTGGATTATTATTTTTATTATTTGCTGTGTTATGTCTTACCAAGGCTAATCATTGGTTTTCCATCAAAAGGCAAATTAAAATATTTTAAAACCTTTGAGTTACTATTATGATAGTATTTAGCAAATAACACAATTTAATTTTTGTTCCACTATAGAATAATTGCAAAGCGAGGGGAAAATTCAACTGGTTTCAAAGGACGATAACTAGGATTGTGGGCATGCATTGTTTTCTTCTTATGGCAGAATAATCTCTAATAAAAA
Source organism: Philornis downsi (assembly GCA_019455685.1). Lineage (NCBI taxonomy): Eukaryota > Metazoa > Arthropoda > Insecta > Diptera > Muscidae > Philornis > Philornis downsi. Next base: position 100,904 of record JAHXMU010000618.1, read on the forward strand.
AATCACAAAATTTAAAAAAAAAATTAAATTCAACCTTCATGTTAAGTTTTTTGCAAAATTAATTCTCAGTTTAATCCTGATAACAGTTTAATCCTGATTTTATTAACAAATTGACACATTAATCTCTTCGTCGATTATAAAGTTGCTTTCGACTGTTCGATTTAATAAAAATTGTATGAGGGCATGGCCGAGTTTGGTATTTATGCAAAGTGTTATTAATCACGAAGACTTCATTAAGCATAGCAAAAATCTTATTGACCCATTTGACCCTTATGGAGGAAGGAACATCTTGGTACTTCTTCAAAATACTGATTATGAGGAAAGCTGTAGCAGATACAACTGGCAACATCTTCAACAAATCTACATTTGCGTATGCCACTGACAGGAAACTGTCGGAGATTATGAAGCTAATTTTTTTTCGCTATCATCAATACAAAGTAAAAAAGATATTACATTTTATTATCAACATAGTTTCAGATTTTACATATAGTATTGCACGAAGAAAAATCTAATACAGGGTGGCGCAATAGGACGTGCATATTGCATCATCTTTTTTTGCGGGGTAGAAAAGGCGCGGGAGGGGGGGCGCCTACATCGTTGGGTTGGCGGGCTCATGGAGTTTTAGTCGCTATGAATCACTTCGACGGGAAGCGTCGCGCATTTTGCGTGCGCGCATTTTACGAGAACTCTCGTTCATATATTGCTACTAGGCGACTATATTGTGCTGAATATGGACTACGGCGAATTAGTGAAGCTCCGAGTGCTAATTTAATTAAAATATGGGTAAAGCGTTTTGAAGAGACCGGTTCAACATTTAAACCACAAGCAAATGGCCGCCCAAGAACATCTAAGACCGAACGCAATGTTGAGAGAGTTATGGAGTCAGTACGAGGAAATCCACAAATGTCGACTCGCAAGAGATCGTCTGTCTTACAATTATCGCGACGAAGTTTGCAACGAATTTTAACATTGGATCTTAAACTGCATCCATACAAGCTGCAATTAACCTAAGAATTGAAAGAGTCTGACTTCATAGCAAGGCTCGCATTTGCTAATGAAAAGCTTAATCGATTTTCCAATTTTGACAATATCCTTTTCTCTGACGAGACCCATTTCCCTATGAATGGGTTCGTAAACCGTCAAAATTGTCGTTACTGGAACAGTGAAAATCCCAAAATCAAACACCAGAAACCATTGCATAGCCCTAAAGTGACAGTATGGGCAGCAATCTCTGGCAGAGGAATAATTGGTCCTTTTTTCTTCGAAAATGCGTGGGGCCAAAACGTCACGGTTAACACGGAACGCTATTTTGAGATGTTGGACGGATTTTTGGCTCGAGAAATTGAAAGTTCAAGAATAGTGAATTCCAGAACTTCGTTCCAAAAAGATGGAGCTACCTGTTACACACCAAATGGCTCCATGGCAGTGGTGAAGCAGATGTTCCCCGGCAGACTGATTTCGAAAAGAGGTGATATCCCATGGCCCCCACGTAGTCCAGACTTGACGTCTCTTGACTTTTTTTTTTGTGGGGATACCTCAAACACAAAGTCTACAGTAATAATCCAAGAAACATCGTTCAGCTCAAGGAGAATATCCGTGGTGAAATGGCAGCCATTACACCAGTATTACTGAAGGAAGTTTTCAATAATTTTCGTTTGCGGTTAGAGGAGTGCCGTCGTAGAGAGGGTCACCATTTAGATGACGTTATTTTTAAAAAATAAACTCCATTTATTACTCTACAATGCCTTAGATTTACTTTAACCATACCTTTTGTATTTATTTTTTAATCTATTTTTTAAATATGCACGTTCTATTGCGCCACCCTGTATTATGGTTAAAAGAAATCTACATACTCGTAGGTATAAATATATTTGTTTACAAGTTAAGGAAAAAGATAGGAAAAACCTTTGCTTTTGTTAAAAAAATAAGGGTGTCAAGAACGCAAGATTTAAATTTTAAATAAAACACAGATATTTAAAAAAAAAACGTTAAACTTTATTATATCGTTAAGTAGACAGAATGAGGTTATGGAACAACACATCAGGCAGATGACCGCCGCGGCTTTGCTGGCATACACGCGATCTGTTAATGAAATTTTCAATGACCGTTTTGCATAAATGCTGCGGTGTTTCATTAATGCAGCGTCTATTTTCCTCTTTTAAGACTTGAGTCGTCGTCGGCTTATTCGCGTAAACCATTGACTTCAAAAAACCCCAAATATTAAACACAAATAATTAAACGTTGTAACTGTCGGAAACACAACTCAGATATAGTTTTTGTGTTCCAAAGGAAAACAATAATATGGAATTTAACACTGTTCAAAAAGTCGCCACAGATCCTTGAGTGGACCCTAAGCGAGATGTCCAAGATTCCAGATTCTGTCGCATATATCATACTCAATTTGAGCAATGGCACGGGTTATGTTGACTTTGAAGGCACCAGTTGTTTACATCTTACTGGCATAGACCTGCGACTGAAGGAAACTACACAGGAAAAGCTATACCAGAGTTAAATTGAATGATCTTGGCGAGTGGATGCCCGTTTTCACTGCTCCCGAACTTAGTCATCGAAAACAAGAATTTGTTTATCAAATCTTTCTTTCAGCTCTTAGGTTAGATGATTTTATATGGATGTAGACCGAAGTCCTGACGCACAATTCGTCAAGAGGACTGCCACAGGCCAAAATATTGTAAGAGCACCAGAACTGACAGCCCAGGGTTTTCCTGCATACTGCCATGGAAGGCGACGACGTTTTCGACAGATTTTGTACTTCGTACTTTTGTACTTATGAAGAATTGGCTGGACCATTTGTCTCAAATTTGACCTCTGAATAGTAGGCTAGGAAGGGAGATTATGATGTCTGGCTAAGATCACCAGCATGGTTGCCATGAAAGAACACCCAATTGGATACTAAAGATTTAATGTTTGCAAGTGTTGTTTAACGCTGTAACTTGCCATGATGATTTGCCTTCATTGTATGAAAAACGAGAAACGAAAAACATGGATCTTAATAATGGTGCAACAATGTATCCTTACTAGAAAACTCCACAGTATTTAAATACATTCAACTTAGACAACTTCAGCAATTACATCAACAGAAACAGAACTTCAGAAACAATGTAGCATGACAACTCAAATTACTCTCTCTTCTTTTGAAACTTTAATTGATTTAATTTTGATAAGTCTAAATACTTATTAAACTTAACGCAACCAATCACCTTCAACTTTTATAAAATTGTACACTAAAAATAGTCAAGCTAATCAATTGTCGCTTATGGTTAAATTAATTTGTATTGTTGACTGTCAAATAACTTCTTTTTTTTCAAATACAGCACTTAATTTGTTCAGAAAAATCACTCATACGAGTACACAACTATGTGTACGATGTGAATTTTCATTTTTCCCAAAAAATATTTATTTATTCATCAATTTCTATTTATCTCCTTCAGATATAATACACTTATGCCAGCGTTTTTTCCAATCCTCGAAGCAGTTCTGATATGCACTTTTTTGTATGTCATTGAGCTCTCTCAACGATTCATTCGGTTTTTATTTCCTTAATCATTGCAAAACGCCGTCCCTCTATGGGTCTCTTCAATCTTGGGAACAGGAAAAAGTCGCAGGGGGCCAAATCTGGTCTATATGGTAGCTGAGACATGATAACGGTGTTGTTTTTGGCCAAATAATCTCTCACAAGCAAAGATGAGTGAGCAGGTGCATTATCATAATGCAAAAACCATAATTTTTTTTTTCCACAATTCTGGGCATTTTTTCGTACTGCTTCACGCAAACGGCGCAGAACTTCAAGGTAATACTCATTATTTACCGTACGACCTTGTAGTAAGAACTCTAGATGTACTACGCCATGGTAATCGAAGAAAACAGTAACCAAAGCCTTGACATTTGATCGAACTTGGCGTGCTTTTTTAGTTCTCCTGGACTCATCCTTTGGGACGATTGTTCTTTGGTTTCGATGTCATATCTATATACCCATGATTCGTCACCAGTTATGACCGTTTTAAGCAAATATGGATCATCGCTGTCGCTGACTGATGGGCGATACTCACGCGACGTTGTTTTTGGTCAAAATTCAGCAATTTTGGAACGAACTTCGCTGCCACTCGCTTCATGCCCAAAATTTCCGAAAAGATTGCATGGCATGAGCCAACCGATATGCTGACATCCTCTAATTGTGATTCGACGATTCTCCATAACAATTGTCTTCACTTTCTCAACATTTTCATCGGTTGTTGATGTGCTGGGGCGTCCAGAGCGAGCGTCGTCATTCACATCTTCTCGACCTTCTGTGGAAAGCTTGTACCACTTGTAAACATTTTTTTGACTCTGAGTACTCTCACCGTATGCCACTATCAACATTTTGAATGTTATTGAGCACTTAATTCCCTTTTTTACTCAAAATTTGATGCAACTTCTTTGATCCATTTTTTTCGATAACAAAAAATCGCCGAACACGCGAGCCTGAATATAATATATACAAGGCCAGATTGAAGAATATAGACCCGGTAAAAAAAGAACACTCAGAGATGTTAAAAAGATTCGCTAATCGTGGTCTAGAAGTGGTGACAAAATAGACAGACAATCAATGAATTTAACATGGACTTGTCATAGAAGGGAATGTTGTTATTTTCGACAACTTTTCATTGCCTTTTCAGCAGGTTCTCTATAGTAATGAAAATTCTTTATATAAGTTTTATGAGAATTATCTTCTTTTAATCAGAATCCATATAACTGCCCAGCAAAAAAACTGAAAGTCATTCAAAAATAATACTATTTTTATCACTTCCAATAGCGCAATATATGCATATTTATTACTTTCAAAGAAACATTTTTATACCGCTTCCAACTTTAAACAAACTCGGTAGTACTTATTAGATTAAATTACATTAAAATACTATAACTTTGTTTGGATTCGATTGCAACATAATTACATTTGACAAAAATACAGTTTTATAGTCTAATTATGGTCTGAAAACTCTGATCTAAAAATAAAATTTGCTGCTCTTTCATTGCTATAACATCTCTCATGAAAATGTGAAGAAGCGCAGCATGAAAAACTGCTTCTTTTCTATAACAGTTTAATAAATTAAGTTATTAATGAATAACAATTTTAAGCTCATGTTAAAAAAAATTTTAAATTTTTGCACGGAAACATAAAAAAACACAGCGACCGCTGGTTATAACACCTTTGTCTCATCGGTTTATGTGATGTACTTAAAAAGAGCTACCCAAGAAGCGGAAAATACGTTCATATAATATTTAAGGAAGCTATGAAAATAATATTCTTTGGTATGACCTCCAGTTTTCTGGATAGGGGTCTGTAACATCTTTTCATTAAATTATGGACTTGTCTAATTTTCCCAGTGAATATCACGCAGCTATCCATTTAGCGGTTTTAAAATCGCCGGTCTGGCAGTGCTGTCAGCTGTTAAATACCTGTCATCTGAAGTGTTACTTGTTTAGCGAAAGATTTGAATTTGTAGATTTGGTTAAAAGTAACTACAAGAAAGGTAATTTAAACTTGGCACTTTTTGTGCATTTCGGGGTGATTATGGTCGTCAAACCGACCTATTGTGCAAGGAATTAGCAAAATTACAAAGAAATTTGAAGAGACTCGAAGCGATATAGACGTAGTTAGACCTGTATGCATCATCGCAATGTACGCACTGCAGAAAATACCGCTTCTGTCAATGAAAGTATGGCGGATAATCCGAATTTCAATTCAGAGCACTATGGACATATGATAACCGAATCTTTTTGGCCTGCAATTGCAGATTATGAACTGGATAATATGTGGTTTCAACAAGACGGCGCCACGAGCCACATAACACGACCTATTTTAGCTTTATTTCATGAGAAGTTTCCAGAAAGCGTAATTTTACATTTTGGGGACTTTTTTTGTGTGCGGCCACGTCAAAGACCATGTTTATGCGGATAATCCCCAAAGGCGGTCCCAAAACTAGCCGATCTAACAGAGAAGACACAGGAAACTTGGACAAAATTTTCTTTATTTTTCAACATATTCTCCTTTTAGCTTTTAGCACTTTTTCTGACGATATTCAATAGATTCTGCACTCTATTTGTAGTGAGAACTGTTAAACTCCTTAAAATAGCCATCAACCGCAGACTCCACCTCTTCATTGTTGGTGAATCCTTTCAATTTTTTTTAAATTTGGAAATAGAAATAGGCAAATAAGGTACATAATGACGCAATTCGAACTGTAATTCATTAATTTTGCCCATCGCAATCATGGATGTGTGAATTGAATTATTGTCCTGATGGAACAAAGTTTCCAAAACATTCCCTTCTGAAGAGAAAGGAAATTCATGTGCACTGACTTTGCCTGCAGTTTAAACCGTTTTCGCCTTGGATACGATTCTCCCATTCCAGTTCACTGCTCTGACTGTTTCTTTGCCTCAGGTGTGAAGTTGTAGCCCATGTTTCATTCATCATTATAAATCGACGAAAAATTCGGCTATATTGTGGTAAAACATTGCCAAACACTTTACTGAAACATTTTTTCGACGATGTTTTTTCTTATAGGAAGCGAGCGCGGCACCCATCTTGCGCACAGCTTTCTTATCTTCAAGTCTTCGGTCAGTATACGATGTATAGCACTTTTTGAAATGTCTATCAGTTCTGCAAGCTCATGCGCCTTTAGCCGATGACCATCCAATATCATTTTGTGGATTTTTTTAACCGTGTATGGCGTGGACAACTCAATTGGGCATCCACTACGGTGTTCGTCTTGGCAGCTCGTACGGCCTCGTTTAAACTGTGTTACCCAATATTTTACTGTCGTAAACGAAGGAGCAGACTCCCTTAGAGTAAAATCTAGCTGGGGGTTAATATTGGTTTTACTGAGACCTTTCGAATGGAAATATTGAATTACATAACCAAGTAACCAATTTTTTCCATCTTTACATATTCACTTTACATATAACCAAGTAACCAATTTTTTCCATCTTTACATATTCACTAAGATCGTTTAATTTTGATGGCTCCAATAAGAATACTAAACATCGTGACGCCTTGAAATTCAAAGGACATGTTTCATGAAGTTTCCACTTTTCCCCGAAATATTTTTTTTCAAACTACATGGGGCATGGTAGTGTAATCTATTTTCTTTCGCTATATTAAATTTTATCTCAATCAATTTAATTTTATCTCAATTTTATTTACTATTGTATGAAATATAAGAATATAGGAATGTAACAGTTAAATAAGATAATTTTTCTGGAAGACACCAAACAGGGCGTGGTCATTCCATCGATTTTTTCACATTTCATATGTATTTAGTATTATAAAAAAATTTCGGTGAACCGGTCTATTTGTTTGGAAGGTATCAGAACGTTTGTGTCAATGTCGTGTATTTTCGTTTTCAAAACTTAAATTATGCATATTTTCTATTAGGCATGACATATCGTAAATATGATCTAATTTGTTACAACCGATTGAAAGATATGAAGGTAAGAATATATATGTCAAATTTGTCATTTGCATGGGAAGCACCAGGAGGGGCGTGGTTACGTGATCGGTTATTCACCGGTATTATAAAACAGTATAGTGGATAAAAATCTAGATAACTGCAGCCAACTAATTAAAAATTATAGGGCATTGATTGAATTTCAAAAAATTGCTCAATTAGTAGGGAAGTACCAAAATAGGTTTATATACTCCGTTTTCATTCTCAGTTCCTACTTTGGCAAACGCTTAATATGCATCAAACTGGAACAAGTTTAGCGCAGTTTAGGTCGATTATTTCAAATGTTATCGGGAATTATAAAGCAATACAAAAAAACAAATTTGGGTTGCTGCAAGGTAGCAAGCGATCAATGTGTGTGTGGGAATTATGGGGCTTATCGATACAGTCCATTTACAACCCTCGATACAATCTGGCAAAATATTCGGTTATGGCAAGTTTTTAGATGATTTTTAAAGTTTCACAGTAGTTTTCGTGTCTACGAGCATGGCAGGTAGCTTACCAGCTAGACAGCCGGACATCGATCAATCGACTTAAAAAGTCATGAAACACGTTGGATCAAAAGATACTTGGTAGTTTACAATTAAGTTTATAAGTAAGTGTTGGTGTACAAATTTTAACATTTTAAAATTTATTTGTTTAACATCTCGGCTTTAGTGATAAAGGGCCACACATTTGACTTAACGAAATCTCACTTATCGTCATTTATCATGTCGAAACATTAAGTGTTCCTGAAGTCGTAAAATATTGACTGTTAAACGGAACGCAAGCCGTGAATCTATCAAAAACACTAAAAAAACGTGTCAGATTGACAAAATATACTCCACACAATTACAATATATTATACAATTATCAATTATCACTTATTCTTAAATTAATTTGAATTATCGTCGGTCAAATAATTTATTTCTGTACTCGCTTTATGTTTACATAAATCACTCTTATGAATGAACGTATTCACAAAAGAATAAAGACAGTAAATCCATTTAAAGTTACTGCTGATAAAGGTTATACGTAATTACTTATACTTACGATTAGGTGAGCGATATTTTGTCATTACGCTAAACAGAGTCGTGCTCTACAGACAGAAAGGGTGTAGACATATTAACGTTTTATGATCGGTGTAGCAATAAAATTCTATTGTAAATCATAACACGACTTTATTTGCCAACAGAAATAGATGTCATTAGTTAGGAATTTGACACTTGTAATCGGATTGGTAATTATTTCTAATATAGGGCAATATTACGTGGGTTGCAAAGCGTTGCTCTTGATAAAAAGAGAAAGGGAATTCAATAAGGTCATGTTGGCATTTAATTTCGTTGTGCCTCAGGTTTGCCTCCAGAGGAATTAACTAAAATTGACTGTTAATTAAGTTCAGCTGCTCTGGTATTTTATCATTCCAAATTGACTTTTAGCCCCTCCTCTCGATGAATTGGAATCGGATCGAAAATTTTTAAATTCGAACGGGTGGCGGCCGAATTTCGGCGGAAATAAAAAGTAGAAAACAGTAGAAAAAATAAATTAAAACGAAGACCTCAACCAAACCCTAGGTAAATTTGAGTCATTGAAACTATTAGACGATAATACATAATAAAAACATATAGGGTTATCTAAACTATATAACTATTTCAACTAAAATTAAATAAAACAGACATAAAGCTATGATTTCGATAAAACTTTTTTTTAATTCATTATAGTGCTTGGACGCTGCCATTATGTACAAAACGAAATACAATGTCATTTTAATGACCGGCTCTGGATTAGTTGCAGTGGATGTTTTTGAGGTAGTTTTCGAGAAAAGTACGGCCCAAATAAATATGCAAGCAATGGCTTTTTCCCAATCACTTCTGGGTTCTTCGAGCCCCACATGCGACAGTCTTGCTTGTTGACGTAACTATCGAGAGAGAAATCAGCTTCATCGCTGAAGGACATTTTGTTCAATTGAAAGCTCTCGTTTGAATCATCACTTTTGTAGTCATTTTTAACTATTTTTACGCTTTCAGTTCAGTTCTTTTGGAAATTAATATTCGTAAATGGCAAACCTTTCACAAAATAAATAACACTTCAGATGACAGATATTTATTCCTCTCCCAAACAATTCTAATTTTCAAGCCGATACTTTTTGTTTGTCGAAACAAGACCATTCTAATGCCCAGACCATTCTAATTTTCAAGCCAATACTCTTTGTTTGTCGAAACAAATCACTTGTGTTTGTCCCTGTCCGCAACTGCTTTTGATTAATTCTTTTTACTGCTTGGTGTTTACCACCAATGATGTTTGTATCATAAGCGCCGTAATAAATAACTTGTGTTTGTTCCCTGTTTATCACTAGAACTATTTCTGTCCAATCCTTCATAATGCATGAGAAGACTGCAGTAATATCTTCTACCTTTCCACCAATGATGTTTGTATCATAAACGTGCGAAAGTGACAGATGGCTTTTATTGAAGTTGATATAAGTCATAGTGCTTCCCACTAACCATCTCATAAAACAATTTAAGGTCGTGCAATACGAGATCATGAACTCTGGCCACCGAGATCTTTATCGAGTCGCATCGGTGAATATCAGATATACGCCTTTGTTACGCAAGCTTCTGGCTTTAAACAATTTTTGCAATTTCGGATTGTCGACATTTTCGTAATTGATATGTCGATCTGGTCTTTCCGAATTTTCCCCAGAAATTACCGCTTAATAAACATCCGATTAGTTGTAGGTCTTAAGGCGCATTGATAGGGCCCAGAGAGATTAGGTAGAAAAAAAAACTATTCTTCTTCATATATCAAGCATACAAGAAACGTATGAGCTATGAGTAAAAGTCTCACACAATGATCCTGTTCAGAAATTGATACATGATCGTTAACAGTTCATAAATAGGATCAATTTATATTTCAAGATCTCCATTGTTGTCCATACAGTAAGGATGCCTCATATCAGAATATTTACCTATTATCTTTCTATAGAATCATCGGGCATCACTAGTAAGACTGTACTTTCCTTTTCCTTCAGCCAGACGCTCTTCTCCTCGACGTTTCTTTTGCTTGTAAAGGCGTTGTACCGTTCTTTTCTTAACCTTATCATGTTCACTTATATCACGCGTTATGATTGACTGCAGCATTGCCATGTTTACAACGTGGACTTTCTCAGATGTAATGTGGCATTCTTTATTGTACCGTGAATTGTCTGACTGTTGTTTCCCATATCTAATTACGGTCTCTGCAGTAGTTGCCATAGAATGTGCAATAGGCTGTCATTGTATATCAGGGATATCATTATTCTTCTATACATTACCATCTGCTCAATATGTCTTTATCCGTAATGATCACGAGATAATAAAGTTGCAGCAAGGATATTCTTATACGGAACTGAGTTCCCACCTGATCATTTGGTGTTGGGCCCCTAGTGGGAGCATCACGCGGGTTGTGGTTGATACCAAAATCGCTGGTAGAGACTTTGTGCTCGAATGTGGAGCTGCATTGCAACCGGGTGCTACAGACCCATAGAGTAGCAGAGATGGTAAGATAGGCCTCACCTCTCCCAATGGGGATTATGTTCTATCTGGCATAATCAATTTGGTATCTCCTGGCTGCGAAGAAAGGACTGACAATACGCGGTAGTACCAAAATTGTCAGCCACTTTTCCTACATAGTCCAAGTTTTACTTGGCTATCCCAGGGGGTCGTTGGCAATCGTATTGTAATATGCCCAGTGTGTCGCACACCGTGGGTAAGGCCTTCACGGCGAGACTCACGTTAAACCCTCGTGGACTTCTGTTGGGCTGATAATATCTTCCTCTTCATTTTGGGATTAAAAACTTCCTTAAGAATTTTATTGTCCTGACCAGAGTTCGCTTCTTCAGACCTTCATAAAATGAATCAATGAACTGATTCTCTTTGTCTTCCGTCAGGATGTCTGCATAGAAATCTCCTTGATGTAATTGTGGCTATTCGGTAAGTTGCAGATCCAAGGTTATATGATACTGACAAACTTTATTACTTTGAATTTAAGGCGATGATTTCTAGTCCTTACAAACGTAATGGCGAAATTAGTTCTCTTCTGTATTGGAGAGTATATATTTCGACGGGTCAGTACAGGTTGTCCGTCGGGAAGGTATACTACTTTGTTTGTTTATAATTTTCGATTAAATGAAAGAGAATGGATCTTATATTGATAAATGTTTTATTTAATGTCGGCAATTATGTATGGAATACAATATCAGATAAATGTACGCTTCTGTTAGTCCCACAAATTCGAGCCCTTTTGAGCAGATTTTTCATTACATTCTCAGACATTTCACGCGGTATTTCATGAATTTCATCACAAATATTTTGTTTGAGTCGCTCAAGCGTTTCTGGTTTGTTTGCATAAACCTTGCTTTTCAGATATCCCCACAAAAAGAAGTCCGGAGCAGTCAAATCAGGCGACCGTAGAGGTCAATCAACATCACCGTTTCTTGAAATAGGTTGTTGTGAAAAGAGGTCTCGCAGTAATTCCATTGTAATCCTGGCTGTATGCGATGTGGCACCGTCTTGTTGATACCACAGGTTAATCAAGCCCTAAGCCTGCAGTTGTGGCGTTAAAAAGTTTTCAATCCTATCACGATATCGCTCCGAATTGACAGTTGCCATTACGCCGTTTTCAGTTTCAAAGAAGTAAGGTCCAATGATTCCTCCTGATCAAATTGCACACCAGACTGTCACTTTTAATGGACGCAAAGGTGTTTGATGAATAATTTGAGAGTTTTACATTGCCCGGAATTGACTATTCTGTTTATTCACGCATCCATTCAAATGAAAATGTGCCTCGTCTCTCATTATAATTTTTTCATGAAAATCGGGGTTGTCATGGGCGAGCTGTAACATCCTATTGGCATATGTACGGCGGCGTAAATCTTAAATGGAAACAAATGCAAATCCTTGTGCAAAATTGCGGTCACAGTTGTACTTTGAAGACCAAGCTCTTGAGCATGGCGTCGAATTGAGGTTGATGGATTGTTTTGAACACTTTCTTGAGCGGCGGTAATGTTATCAGCCGATTTTGCAGTACGTTCTGGTCCATGCTTGGTCCTATCAGCTACAGACCCTCTTTCTTCGAAATAATTCACTACACAATAAATACGAGTAATGCGTCTTGTTGGCACGTTGTTTCTCTCAAAAATTTCACGTAACTTTCTTACCGTCACAGTAATCGATGATTGATTTGGATAAAATGTTTTAACGATTAAAACACGTTGGTTTATCGAATATTTTTCCATAATAAATTTATCACGTCTCTACTTCACGATTGCCAAATATGAACTGTCAAGACCAATGTTTACCAAAATGGCGGCAAAGCAAAGTAGAATACCTTCTCGACGGGCACCCTATAGTGCATTCCAATTATCCCACACTGAGTCAATTCAAAAGTATATCAAATACGGATTTATTTCTAGCAAAGTATAATTTAAGAACCTCTCGTCCAGTCTTTTTGCGGTTTCATACAGTCCACATTGTAAGTACATCGCTCCAAGTACATGAAATCCCCGAGTAATACTGCATTCATATTGCATTCGTTCCGATTACTGGAACTTGGAGATAATCTCGATTGATAGCCGATAATTTCAAATCGTAATCTTATCGCTTAATGTTTATTTTCTTCAAAGTTTGTCGGAAATGGACTCATCAAAGGTAGTATATAAAGAGAAAATTGTATTCATAACCAACAGTTTTAATTTGTTAGCACTTTTCTAAACAACTTTTCTAAACCAAAAATGAAAGCTATCTTTGCTTTGTTCGCCCTGTGCTTGGTTGCCGTACATGCCGGCACGGTTCCTGAACCTCCCATCAACTATGAGGTCATGGTCGATGACATTTTATCTGAGATGGGTCAGGTCGCCAAAGACGCCGCCGTAGCTCTGCAGCATTCTCTGGAAGATATCGTTTTGGATCCTTTGCGTCAGGTGAATGAAGCTGTCGAAAACATTGAGGCCCGTCGTACGGAAAGCGAAGTTTGCGTTGCTGCCGAAGACGTGAAAGTTGCTAGCATTGTTGATGCCATGCACAATGATATGAGCACTTGCGGTACTGTCGCTGCCAAGACATCGGCTGAAATTATGACCGACATCAGCGCCGCTACACAGCAATTGGTCTACGATGGTTACGATATCCTCACTACCTATCGCAGATGCCAACGATACACCAACGTCGTATTGCAGAACTCCTGCTATGCTCGGTTGAGCATTAAGGCTACCTTGTACCTGGTCAATGCTCGCAGATCCATCAAGACCATTCGCGAGAGCATCAATGAACGCATCCCAGCTGTTGTTGCCGATGCTGCAGACTGTACTCACTCGGCTGCTGATACTGCCCTACAAGGGTTGGCCCAAATTAGTGCCACCATTGACGCCTGCATCGCCAAACAGTAAATGGAGAGTAATCTCTGTTGTATCAGAGGGGAAATAAAATGATTATGAAGCGAAATTGATTGTTGTCAATGTAGAGAAATTATTCTGAATTAAGTAAAAATATGGACATGTTCAGTGTCTGCATAACAAAGTGACGCCTACAGCGAAGAGAAGAAAATTTATAGCTAGAATTCTTAAGAAAATCGATTTTGATTCTATCTAAAATCAATCACCAAAAGAAAAAAACTAAGTGTAAGTGAAAAAACTAAGCTGATACGAGGGCGGTCCCAGACTAGGCGACCTGACGTATAGAAGGTGACAGTAATTTAAAAACAATTATTTTGGTGAAAAGTGGCAACCTTATAAAACATATGTTTTAAGTTTCAAGACACCACGTTGTTTAGTATTTTTATTTGAGCCATTAAAAATAAAGGATATCAGTGAATTTGTAAAAATGGGGAAATTTGGTCACCGTTATGTAATTCAATATTTTCATTTGAAAGGTCTCAGTCCAATCAATATTAAAACCAAACTAGACTACACTTTAGGGTAGTCTGCTCCTTCGCTTACAACTGTAAAATATTGGGTAACTGAAGGTGCCTAAAGGTAGTTGAAGTTATACGCATTTCAAAAAGTACTAAACGAGTACATCGTATATCTGTTCATTCATTTACGACTGTAAAATATCGGGTAGCAGAGTTTAAACGAGGCTGTACGACGTGCCAAGACTAACGCAGTAGTGGTCAACCAATTGAGGTATTCATGCCAGGCACGATTAAGAAAATCCACAAAATAGTAATGAATGATCGTCGGCTGAAGCTGTGTGAGCTAGCTGAAATGATAAGCAATTCAAAAATTGTTATGCATCGCCTATTGACCGAAGGTTTGAAGATAAGAAAGCTGTGTGCAAGATGGGCGCCGCGCTTGCTTTCAATAGAACAAAAACAGTGCCGTGAAAATGAACACATTCACTATAGCGATGACCAAAATTAATGAATTAAAGTTCAAGTTGTTTCATCACGCTCCTTATTTCGGACTATTTTCTATTTGCAAACTTGAAAAAATGGCTCCGTGGAAAAAGATTTGCCAACAATGGGGAGGTGGTGTCTGCGGTTGATGGCTATTTTAAAACTTACTATACACAGGGTATATAAGCTATTGAATATCGCTGGAAAAAGTGTATCGAGCTAAGAGGAGATTATGTTACAAATTTAAAAAAAGGTTCCAACTTTTTTGTGTCTTCTTTGCTAATTTGATTAGTTTTGAGGCCGCCCTCCTATGTCGATATAATCGTGTCTCTCTGTCTTCCCCAGTGAGTCTGTTGAATGCAATGTAGAGCAGCAATTCAATCATGAGATTGAAAGTTCTCGTAACATAAAAGTCAATCATGAGATTGAAAGTTCCATACCATGAAGGGGTAGGCAGGTTAATTTTGAAATTGGCAAAATCGCTGCAGTAGGGAATACCTTACATATACAAGAACTGCACTGATCTCGGAAAAAAACGAAAATTAACTGGATTTTACCGGCAGTTTTAATTTTTTTTCATTGATTGAATGCTGATTCTGGAAAGAACTATCACCAACATGGACATGATTATTGAAAAACACTACCAAATTAATGTTTTAACTGGTGATGGCTACGTAAACGGCGAACTTTACAGCTGAAATTACGTAGTAAAAGTAATTATTATATGATTATAATTTACAACTGTAGTTGATCGAGATACCCTTAGCATTGTCTCGAGTAATGAAGGTTAAACAAAATGTAATTATCAGGTCTGTTCTGTAAATCACGTGATTTCATATCACATGCCGTTTTGAAATCACACGTGTGATTTTTTCCTGTTCTGTAAATCGCACGATTTTATCTTTTTCGATGCGATTTTATTTTTCGAAATCACAAAAAAACAGCTGATTTCTTGACATATTTTGTTCTGATTTAATTAAGATTATCAAGTAAGTAGAAAATTTTACGTTTTTAAGTAGAAAAAACCAAAAAAAAGTTTAACTTAAATGCCGGGTGCTATATTTTTTGCTCTGGAAAATTTGCGAAGGACGCAATTAAACAACGAACGCATAAGGAAGAGAAAATTGCGCGACTTATCCAACCCTATGGATGCAAGCGAAAAATGGTAAGTAAATGAAACTGATGTAGACATTAAGAATAAAGTACTTTTCAGTTTTATATCGTTATACAGGCTGAACAAGAGAGCTTTCCAAATGATTTTGGACGATTTATCACCACTTCTGACAACGAGTTCCATTCCATCAAGTATTCAGCTTGCCGCTGTACTTAGATTTCTTGCAGTCGGGTTGTACCAAGCAGTGATAGCGAACGATATCAATTTAAGCCTGGGACGCTCAACTCAGGTCTTTGTGCTGCTCCATAAATCGAAGAAAAATTTCAATATGCGCACTGTTCTTGTGTTGTCCCCTAAAAAAGCGATTCATTTAATTAATTTTCTTTTAAATTACATTTATTTGAGCTAAAATACTTACATCTTGAAAAAAATTTTACTTCTTTATTCAAAAACATTCACTAACAGACAAATTCCGCGAAAAAGCAGCATTGCCACAGTTCTCAATTGGTTTCCGTTGCCATTTGCTTAAGGTTTATGGAGTTTTTCTTTGAATTTACCCAAAGAAGACTGAATAATTATTAACTATTTTCTTAATAACATCACAAATAATCAACTTTAGTCTGAAGTATTTTATTTATTCAAATAATTAAAACTTACTTTTTCATTGCCACAAAATTTTGTTGGTCTGGCAAGCATTGATTAAATCTTCGAAAACTAAATCAGCTGATGACCTCAAGCAAAAAGAAATCACAAGCAAATCACAAGCAAACCACAAACAAATTCACAAAACAGATAAACAAAAGGTAGTGTCTCAAAAAATTGTTAATTTGTTTAATTTTACTACATAAATTAAGAAATAACACATGCTGTTAATAAATTAAGCAATTTATTTTAAAATTCCCATAAAAGTATTCGTAAAAATAAGCATGTGATTTGAAATCGACAGGTGCTTAGCTGACCGGTTTAAAATCACAAAATTTCAAAAAGTTTGTTGTGCAGAACACCATTTTTGTGATTTCAAATCACTTTTGCGATTTGTGATTTTCAGAACAGGCCTGTATATTTGGTTTTAAATAATTGTAATGTAATCATGGGTTAAGTGGTACTAATGCAATGGTATCTTATATGATACTATTTCGGGTAGTATGAATAGCATGAGTATAGTAAGATTTTTTTGTTTTGTATTGTTGCTAATTTATTTGAAGAATATCATTTTCACAAGTTTTGCATGGATGGACATAGGAAATTATAAAAAATTGTCACTTGCAGCCTCATTCAAATAAATATTTGCATTTGACATATTTCTGCTCTAACTTAGATCAGTGTGATATCAAATGTTAGTAGCATATTGCCGATAAATCAGCCATATGACGTAATCAAATTAATTCATGGCTCTTCCCGACAGTGGATGTTAACGCTGAAAATTAAATTATTTAATATAAACTAAAGAAAACATGTATGTATATATGTATACGTATAAAGAACAAAAATTAACCAAAATATGTAAAAAAAACTCTATATTTAATCTGGAATTTACAGTATCAAAGGAAGTGAGATTAATTTGGGAATAAATCAGACAATCAGTTCCTTCACCAGATCAAGTCATGCATTCACCATACTATGATGCACAGCGACAACAATAATACATATAATTATAAACCCTTAAGATTGTGTTTCGACAGATATTTTAATTCTGCAATTGTTAACTAATATAGCGATTTCGTTCTAGATTTCTTTGCTCTTATCAGTCAAAGAAATATTTATGTCGCAAATAGATATGAGAAGGCATGAAACAAAATTTAAAGTTTGCAGGCTTACTTAAAAGGATAAACAAATATTTTTACTTTGACGGAATGGGGGCAATTTATTTACTGCTCTAATGCCTAAATTTACAATCGCGTTTTCAAGAAGCATTTAATAACGGGAGTAAGAGAAAATGATATGAAAATTTGACTCTGATGAGTTTAGGCTCGGTCGCTTGCTAGATTGTATGAAAAATATCTACTTCGAGCGCCAAAGGGACAACAAACTGCCCTCTCACTTGCCCGTTTTTTTATAACTTTCCTGTTCCTTTCTGCACCCGATTTAAGATATTTGTTACCAATCTATTATGAAGTAGACAATAAAATCGAATACTTTTAAGCAATATATAAAATCTCATGTTGCAGGTGGACTTCCATGATTATCTGTCAATATACAAGTGATTTTAAAGCCGGCTATTTTATGTTAAAGGCACCAAAATATAGTAAAAAATAGGCTAATTTTACGGGAAGTCGTTCTGGAATTAATTAACTATTTGTCCATTTTTTTCATTTGGCGAATTTTTAAATATTTTTTTACACCATCCTTTTTTGCGATGCAATAATTTTTTGTCTTTTTAATTTCGGCGATTAAAAAACAAAAATGAATACTATATTCAAGACAATCGGTAAAGCTAAACTAACTACTAAATTTAACTTGACAGCTTTTTGATTATTTCTTTACATTATATGATGGCACCTCTTTTCATAAAATCTCTTAGAATGCAGAAAATTCTGTTTTTTTCGCCATTGGATGCTACATTTCCAAGATGTCGACTTATTTTATTTAGCGTTTTTTCCATTTGGCGATTTTTGATCCACATTATGAGTGACATTTTTACCAAATTCCTTCGATGCTCGAAAAATTGGCTACTTTCATGACTGCACACACTCCAAGTGTGTATGTATGTAAATGTACGACGCATTTTAAAGATTTTTTATTTTAGTGATTTAAAAGAGTTTGCTGCTGTATTAAATGTAGGTGACAGAAGGTCTGCTTTGGGACTAAAATTTGGCGATTGGACGCGCCGCTTGTATGCTATGGAGATGTTCTTATTCTAGTGATTTTTTTTTTCTCATCTGGCTACTATTCTCTAACCCTCTTAGAATATCAAACTTCCATTTTCGAGATATAAACTTTTTTCATTTTAGCGATTTTTTATTTCATGCCTGTATGTTTTGATGGGATTTCAGGCTATAGACCCATTTTTGGTAGTGTTAATATTTTTATTTAATTTAGCGATTTGGTAAAAAGATAATTGGACAGGTTACTATTTTGGAGTCAAAATTATATTAATATCGCCATTTGATATCTCCGTTTTGAATACATATACATATTTTTATTTGGTTACTTGTTTCCAATCACTAGGGAATTCGAAAAATTTCAAGATATGTATATATTTGAGCAATTTAAGCGATTTCAAAAACAAAAAAAGAAAGAAAAAAAATTGTTGAGATGGGGAAAATTCACAAAAGTTATTCAGTAGAAGCAACATTTGTTTAAATTGGCAATTAGACTCATTGTTGTGAGATATGGAAATATCTTTAATTTAGCAATTTGGCCGACTTTTTGAATATTTCTTTATGGATGTGTACCGTCAAACTTATTACAAAATCATTAATTTTTGAATTTTTGTGATCGGACAATATAGTTCTGAGATATAGCCAATTTTTGTTTAATATTTATTGACACCTTGCGATGAGTATCAATCACTCTTTCCAACCACCTTGGAAATCCAAAAAGTTTCAAGATATTTACACATTTGACCGATTTTAGCGATTTTAAGAAGAAGAAAAAAAATTGCTATAATGAAGACAATTCACAAAAGTTATTTCTACTGAAGCAACATTTGTTTAAATTCGCAATTAGACTCTTTTTTTGTGAGATATGGAAATGTTTTTAATTTAGCGATGTGGCTGACTTTTTAAATATTTCTTTATATAATATTTCCTTATATAGTCTACTTTTTTTTATTTTTTATTTACTGGCACCTTGCGATGAGTATCACTGTTTCCAAACACATTGGAAATTTGAAAAGTTTCAAGATATTCAGATATTTTAACGATTTCAAGCAGAAAAAAATCCTATGATGGAGACAATTCTCAAAAGTTATTTCTACTGAAGCAACGATTTTAGCGATTTCAAGAAGAAGAAAAAAAGAAAAATGGCTGTGATGGAGACAATTCGCAAAAGTTATTTCTACTGAAGCAACAGTTGTTTAAATTCGCAATTGGACTCTTTGTTTGTAAGATATGGAA
Organism: Philornis downsi; assembly: GCA_019455685.1. Classification (NCBI taxonomy): domain Eukaryota; kingdom Metazoa; phylum Arthropoda; class Insecta; order Diptera; family Muscidae; genus Philornis; species Philornis downsi. The sequence goes on from JAHXMU010000618.1 coordinate 120,928, forward strand.
ATATTTTTCAATGAGCGATTTGGCAGACTTTTTGAGTATTTTTTTTATATAATATTTCTTTACATAACCTACTTTTTTTTATTTTTTATTTACTGACACCTTGCGATGAGTATCACGGTTTCCAACCACCTTGGAAATTCGAAAAGCTTCAAGATATTTCTGTGGTCAAAACCCGTAACAGCCTAACTCGAGTTAGGACACAATTGAGTTATTAGCCCCATCGTATTCAGCGTATCTAAATTTATTTGCTCTAAATTTTTTTATGTTTGTATCTCTTCTAGGAAGGCAATTAATCATAAAAAACCTAATAGCTTAAGTTATTTTTCTAAATGATTGTTTTGGCATAACTGCCTAAGTCAATTTAGGATTACAACAAATATAAACATTATTTTTTCATCATTGCCCAAATCAACTTAAGTCGTTAATCCAAAAAAATAAAGAAACAATTTTATTTTCCTGACTTGAGTTAAACTCTTATTCCGAATTACAATTTCGTTTTTTAATAAACATAAATTGAGTTAAGGTCTTTCTCCAAACAAAAAAAATTTTATTTAATCTGGAATAATAGCCTAACTCAACTTGAACTTTTTGACTTTCTTTCGTTCAACAATTCATAAGAGTCTAAGTGTCTTTTTCGATAATATCTTTTGACTGCGAAAATAAACAACTATTTTTTTTTGTTGACAATTAAGTAAAGAAATTCGTTTCCCTGGAATCTGTAGCAAAGTTTTCCAAAAAACACCTTCTCCTGATTTTCAGTGAAGATTCAAAACTTTAAACTCCTGTTCTGAAAATATTGAAAACAGACTTAGACTGTTATGGGTTGTGACCACAGATTTATACATTTGGACGATTTTAGCGGTTAAAAAAAATTACTGCGATTCATTCATTTCAAAGAGATAACATTTGCATATTTTCGAAAAGAGCCATTTCGTCTTGGAGATATGGAAATTTATTCTATTTATTTTAGAGATTTGGCTAACTTTTTGAATATTTATTTATCCCAAACTAATTAGAAATTATGAATATTTAATATTTTAGTGATCGTACAACCCAATTCCGAGGTATAGCCTACTTTTTATTCAGCAGATTTATTCTCTTTTGTGACTTTTTGAATATTTATTGACACCATGAGATTTGTATCGCCTTCCTAATTCCTATGGAGTTTTAAAAAGTTGTAATTTTATAGAGAATTAACAATCTATTTGCGAAATATGAACACATTTGTGTGTCATAAATTTTTCTGAATTTTTGCAATTGAGCACAATCGGTAAAGGCCACATCTGTGAGAGAAAAATTTGAATATTGTCTCAAATAGATGCTCGGTTTGTAAGATATGGATGTATTTGTGTTTTACGGATTTTGTTCATTTGTTGATTTGGTGAATATAACCCTGCACTACTTGATGGATAGCCCGCCAATTAGAAACTTGAAACATTTGTAGTATCGCGATTGGACGACGATCAGTTGGTAATGTTCTCTGTAGACCAAATTAGTCTGAGTCACTGCTAGTTCTATTCGAACTTAATTCTATTTTCTGCCGTTTTTGTTCAAAAAAACTGTCGACATTGTGTGAACTAGATGCCGAAATTGACGTGGTTGACTGGGTCATGTTGTGCAAATTAACGAAAATGTGATTCATTGTACTGGATTTTAGTCTAAGATTATGTTAAGCTAAACTTCCCTTTTTAAAAGCTTAAATTCCTTGGTATTTGTTTAAAAATATATATAATATATAAATAATATGAAAATATATATATATATAAATAATACACCTGTTGCTTGTCTCTTCCGTATTTCTGGGTACAAGTTCCGCGTTCATGTAGCGTATGAACAAAAAAAAAAAAAAATTACATGAGTAAAATTAATCCAATTAATTATCATTTAGTTGTAATTATTACATTCGAATTTTTGTTTCCATGATGTACTCGTGTGTATGTGTATGTGTGTACATATGAACCTGCCACTTAGAAGGTAATTTAAAGTCATTCATATTAAATAAATGTTTGAATGTTTTTAAACTCCTGACCGTTCTCTTTACAGCAAACTTCTGGGCTATGAAGAGTGATTAAATAAATGTTATTTGTTGTTAATTTGATGTAGAAACAAACCGGTATATGGTATCAATATGATGTGTATTTTATTTTGGATATCGATTTATGACATTTCTAACTAAAAACGATTTCATGTGAGATATCAAGTTTTAGTAATTTTTCTACATAAATCAGCATATATCTCACCAATTGGGTCAATCAATGGTTGTGGTTTATTGGAACAAATCAATTCGAATGGACCGCATATTTTAGTCTGTTCTTTATAATCGTTATGAAGTTCTTCAACGGCTCAAAAAAATGTTTCTAATGTAGTTTAGGTTTTGTTTATTTTGACGAAATGTTTCAGAAAAAATAACAGGCTAAACTTTATTGAAAAACAACACAGCAACACATGAAATATTTTGTCCCACTTATATTAAAGGAGAAATTACAAAGATTATTTCTGTATCAACGCTATCAACTGAAACTAAATTACTCCATTCAAAATATTGTCCCGATTTGAATTTTATTCAAAATGATGAGTTACAGATGAGTAGAGCAAGGAATCAGCTTGGCCACAAATTTAGAATTCGTCCAAATTTAGACTCCAAAGTTCCTGAAACTGACATATTTTAATTTATACATTCTATCAAAGAAAGTACCGGGAAATGGTGAGTGATATCCAACGAATTAACTAACTATCGAAACATTTTTCAAACGCTCTTTCGGGGAAAAATATCAGTTATAGCTGTGAATTCTGTTCTATTTCTTCTATTGACTCAAAATGTGTGCCTCGTAATTGGGCTTTTGGAACAAAAAGTCAACAAGACTTGATTGTTCGATAATATTTGTGAAGTTTTTAGCCAGAATTTTTGCAAAAAATTTTGTAAAATCCAAGAGTTTTCTCGCCACAAATCTAGATATTTCCCAAGGATTTGCAAATTTACTTTAACTTTTGATCGACATCAACGAGTTCTTTTCGGTTTCGCTCATGACCAGTTTGTATGTCAAACTCGTAGTTTTAATCCGTTTTATGAATGTAAGGTCAAAATTGACTCGTTCTAACACACCTTCAACGACATTTTGGCGATGGGGTTCATTTCAGGCCTTTCGGAATCAGTTGAGCGGCAATGCATTTCACTTCCAAACAGTTGTGTATTCGAACTGATTCGTGAGACACAGAAAGTTCGGTAGCAATTTGTACCAAACTTACGAGCGCGGTGCCAAAACTAGCCAACCTAACGTATAGAGGGTATCAGTAGTTTGAAAAAAAATTATTTTGATGAAAAGTGCAACCTTATAAACGATATGTTCTAAGTTCCAAAGCGCCACGTTGTTTAGTGTTTTATTTATTTTAGGCATCAAAATTAAACGACCTCAGTGAATTTGTAAACATAGAACAAATTGGTCATCGTTATATAATTCAATAATTCCATTTAAAAATTTTCAGTCCAACTAATATTAATGTCGTGCTAAATTCTACTCCAAGGGAGTTTGATACTTCGTTTACGGCAGTAAGATATTGGGCACCTGAGTTTAAACGAGGCCGTACGAGCTGTCAAAACGAACACCGCAGTAGTGAGTCAACTGAGGTGTTCACGTCGGACACGGTTAAGAAAATCCATAAAATGGTATTAGATAATCGTTGGCTGAAGGGGCGTGAGTTAGCTGAAATGATAAGCTTTCCAAAAAGTGCTGTACATTCTATACTGATTTAAGATTTGAAGACGAGAAAGCTGTGTGCAAGGTGGGTGCCGCACTTACTTTCAATAGAGCAAAAACAGCGTCGTGAAGACGTTTCAGTAGAATGTTTGGCGATGTTTCATCACAATAAAGTCAAATTTTTGTATCGATTTATAGCCATGGATAAAACATGGGTCCACCATTTCACATCTGAAACAAAGGAACATTCAAAGCAGTGAACTGGAATGCGATTCTCCCATTCCAGTCCAAAGAAGGCAAAGACGGTTATATCTGCAGATAAAGAACTGTTTTTTGGGATGCGCATGAGATTGTTTTGATTGTCTTGTGATTATCTATCTATCTTTATTGCAGCTTTTAGGTAATAAAATTATGGAAAAACCGCATTTTGCGAAATAGAAAGTGTTGTTTCATCATGACAATGATTCAGTTCACACGTCCGCTATTGTGGTGGCCAAAATTAATGAATTAAAGTTCGAATTGCTTTATCATGCACCTTATTTGCCAGATTTAGCTCCCTAGGACTATTTTCTATTTCCAATTTGAAAAAAAAAAGAATGGCTCGGTGGTAAAAGATTTCCCAATAATGAAGAGGTGAGGTCTGAGTTTGATAGTTCTTACTATAAACAGGGTATAGAAACTATTGAATATTGCTGGAAAAAGTGTATCGATCATATTGAAAAATAAAGAAAATTTTTCTCAACTTTTTTGTATTTTCTTTGTTAGTTAGGCTAGTTTTGGTAACTTTTAACAGAAGTTAAAATAAATATTTAGTAATAAACATATGGAAGGGACCGGTTAATATTGATTAAACCTTGATTCGTGCACCTTGCTGGCATTTCCACTAATGATTTCAAACTCCTTTCAGACATTAAACATCGTTGTCTTAGGCATAGATTATAATTAGGGTACCCGGGGATGTATTTTGCTATATAGTTTATGGGCGATGCAAATATTTCGATTAGCAGTGGCAAATATGCCGCTAAGTAAAGAATATCCTAGTTGTGTTTTTTCTGAGTAGACATACATATGTTGAACCGTCTTTTCCAAGAATATGCGTTTAATTATGATTTTACTGCAGTTATACGTATATGTAAAGGTGACAGAGCGTGGTGATGGTTAGTTAACGCGACTATCGTTCGCATGATTGCGGGTTGGAACCCCAATACGGACACCTATTATTATTTCGACGGTAGTACGAGTAGTCGTATAATCGATGAGTTTAGTGAATGCATATCAAACTGTAACATTGCAAGTGGTCGTTATACTGAAGGTCCCCTTGAATGCTTGTAAGATTACTGAATTGTGGGAATTGAACTGTGACTGAGGAGCTCTCCCATATCTCCAACAGTGAATAATTAATTTCAAATTGATTATAAATAGCAATCGAAGCCACGACAGAAAGCATGGTCGTCTGACCTAGTATTCCAAAATTTTTGGAATAATGCACAAAAATATAGTCATGTGTATGCATTCGTTAAATATAACCATGACTAAATACTCGTATATACAAATATTTAACGAATGAGTACATGATTATATTTCTCTGCATTCATTGACTCTAAATCGATCATAAGCAGCTAACTAACCTTTCTATTACAATGTAGCTGCCTGCAAAAGTTAGCTAAATTGTTAGATATTTTGAATTTATTTGCATTAATTTTGGTCATTACCCTAATTAGAATTTTAACTGTATCGTACGGTAAATATTGTTATTGTTTCTGGTTGGGAGAACTGAATATATGAATATTTGCTAAAGGCGGAAATGAATTGTTATGTATAAATTTAATATTTTATCTCTTTTTTGCGTTTCACCTTTTTTCAAAGTTGAGATTTAAGTTTAATTAAAGAAAATTTAGTATTTTATTATTCCGCCGACCATTCTGTTGTTCAGTATAAGAGAGTTGTTATCCATGTTCGGAATTGGGGGTCATAACGTTGTTTTTTCATTGCCCTTTTGGGGGCACATGGCTCCATCTTACTCCGTTTGCTATTGTTCCTTTCGCGTCTTCCTAAGTAAAGTTTCACTGTCCCTGTTCTTGGAGCATCGTGCGTTCTTTGGTCGACCACGGCTGCCTGAGCCTAGAGGATTCCACTTTAGCTCCATCCTTGTGATGAGCACACACCAACCACACCAACACACCACACCAACACACAATCCAACTCCATTTCTACGTTTTATTAGCTTTAGTGTAGGTTCTTCGTTGGTGTTGCTGATGTTGTTAGGCCAGAATATTCTCCATGTGATTCTGACACTTGTTGATGAGTATCTGTACCTTTTGCGTAATGGTGTTCGATACTAGCTAGGTTTTACTTCCGTATAACAGAAATGACTTTACACTTGCATTGAATGTTCTAAGATTGGTTTACGCAGATATTTGTGAGTTTCTCCATACCGATTGTAGTCGTCCAATTGTCGCTTCCGCTTTACTGAGTTTGTTATTTACGTCCATTTCTGTGTTACCATTCGTTGCCATTATACTGTCTAGGTAGCAAAAGCTATCAATCTATTCGACTAGTTGACCTTGCGGCATGATGTTCATTGATGCTGCTGTTGTTAATTCTCATGGCTTTGGTTTTCTTGATATTTATCTCAAGTCCAACAATGCGCGCTAATCTTTCCAGATCTTCTATTGGAGATATTCGAGATCTTGTGCGAGGGATGATATCCGCATAATCCAAATCATCGGGTTGGCGTGAGAGATTTCGCGTAATCCCCCTTCTCTCTGAACAGAATTCGCTCAAGATGTCATCCAGCATGATGGTGAATAGTTGAGTTGATGGAGACCATCCTCGCTTTACTTCAGCGTTGGTGTGAAATGATTGACTGGTGCTCCCGTTGTGAGGAACTGAGAGTTCTGCATCTTCGTACAGAGCTAGCTGGTCTCAAACTGATCATGAAAAATTATGGAGATCGTATGATAAATACGAATACTAATGTCTATAAAGTGTTCCAGCTTGACTTTTCCCTTCTAGAACTTTCCATGCAAACTGAACGGTTTTCCAAAATTCAGTTTTTTTCTCTATAACTCCTCATTCATAGGCTGCAGTAACCAAAATGTTGGCCCATTGAATTTTTTTTATAAAGCTTGGTAAAATTAGCTCAATCCGAAACTCAATCTTTCCTCTGTAACGTTTAACTATAGGGCTGCCATAGTCTAGGATTTTGTCCGTTTAATTGGTTTATCATTTTCTGTAAAATCTGAGAAAAATCGAGCAGGTAGCCATCCCTCCCCTGGTACCTCCCATACGACTGACTGATTCAGTCTAAACATTTTCAATTTCATGTCTTTACAGCTCGAAGTTAATAACACTTCATCAAATTTGGCAGACATACAAACAGAGCGATCTTTTCTTTGTAAATCCCCCTTATAAATTACCGATTTAACCTTTATAATCTAAGTTTTGTGTCTCGTATTCAGTTACATTAAATTCTACCAAATTTGGTATTTGTTAAGTTTTACTTATGGTCTTGCGTAAGAATGAAAATGGGTGGCATTGTCACGCCCCCTTTTATTACCTTCCGCACAAAAATATTAGATTTTCCAAAATTCAAACTCTTATTCGTGATTTCTAGCTAGCAGACTGCAGTAATCTAGATTTTTTACCCCCAATATTATTTCTTAATGCTTGCAAAAACTTGATAAAAATCGTTCAGGTAACAAAGCCCATTCTGGTATCTTCTTAATGAGTGGCCTGTATAGAAATTTCAGTCTGGAAAATCGACTTACACACACCTTCACCCAAAGACCTATGGCGTTGTTGCAAAATAGGCGCTAAAAGGGGCGTGGTAAATCACCAGGTTGTTACAATAATAAATGCTGTTATTTAATGCGCAATGTAAGAAGAAAAATTGTAATTCGTTAGACTTTTTATTATTATAACTCACATTTACTTGCAGCCTTCCGTTAAAAAATTATAAGGAAACCACTGATTTCCGCTAAATAGGTTAACCTGTATACTTATGAGGTACTCTGAGAATGGAGCGGTAACTCAGTTGGTTTTGATGCATGAAATTTTAGGAATATGTGGTCTAAGTTGCGTTACTTTTATGGAAGGTACTATCCAGTCGATTTTTCACTTTGTACCGCATCATCATGAAAACTTTAACGGAAGAGGCGCTATTACTTGATCAAGTTTTCTCAGTACCTACAAAGAATTATAAGTTAATATATTGAACAAAAATATAGGTTACCGCAGCCGAACGATTAGAAATTACAGACGAAACATAGAATTTCAAAAATAGGTCAATTTTTAGGGGAAGTACGAATTCGTCTTCATTGGAAAGCCTTACTTTAAAAAATGCTCGGCGTGCACCAAATTTTACTAAATTTGGTGAAACCATGTAAGAGATATCAGTTTAAGAATATATGGACTAACTGGGTTCATAGAAGAGGCGTGGTTATTCGCTTGATTTTTTCAAATTCTGCCAAGCAATGTAAACAAATGTAATGGGCGAACATTTTGGTTAGCTCAGTCTCCGAATTATGGAGTTATAGAGAAAATTCTGTTAATTTCTATAGGAAGTATCAGAAAGGATTTGCCGATGGGTCCCGGCTACGACATTAAGCTTTGTCACGTTTTGAAAAATTTAGTAAACGTTTGCGACCGTTATGGTGTCTATCCAGCCAGCCAGCCAGACAGACGGACATCGCTCATCGCATTTGGTCAAGGGATTATTGGCACTTTTTGACGTGTCAATTGATATAAAGGGTGATTTTTTAATCGTTGTTTTTTTTTAAATCGAATAAAACACTCAAATTTGCATCATATATTAATTTTTTTTTTATTGGAATTGATAAATTGGTCTTTGCCATTTAATTTTTAAAGATAATTTCATGTAAATGTTGTCAGCGGATCTGTCTCAAAATGTCCATTCGGAATGTTGAATTTTTCGTCATTTTTTCGAGCATGTCGGCCTGTATTCCACGAATAACGCGTATTATGTTGTTCTGTAAGGCTTTCATAGTGTTCGGCTTGTCCACATAGACTAACGACTTGACATAACCCCACAAGAAATAATCAAGAGGCGTTAAATCGCAATATTCTTGGGGGCCAATTACAGGGCCAATCGGGAGATAACCTGCTCACCAAATTCATCCCTCAACATATTCATTGTTTCACGAGTAGTGTGGCATGTTGCACCGTCCTGATGAAACCACATGTCAACCAAGTTCAACTCAGCCAATTGGGTCAAAAAAATTGCGTATTATGGCTCAATGTCGTTCGCCGTTGACGGTAACGATTCTTCCACGGTCGTCTTTGAAGAAAAATGGGCCGATGGTGCCACCAGCTCATAAACCACACCAGACTGTCGTTTTTTCGGGATGCATCGGTGATTCATGTATAGCATGTGGCTGTTCATCCCTCCGGATGCGATAGTTTGGCTTGCTTACGTATATCCGTTCAGCAAGAAATCAGCCTCATCGCTGAATACAAATTTTCGATAAAACAGCGTATTTTCATTGAGCTTTTGTAAGGCCCATTCACCAAAAATTAGATTTTGTGGTAGGTCATTCGGCTTCATGCATGAGTTGAATTTTATAGGCTTTCAAACCCAAATCGATGTTTAAAATTTTCCTTTTGATTGAGTAACACATGTCCAATCGCTGAGAACGGCGATGAATTGACATTTCACGATCGTCATTAACACTGGTCGCTACGGCTGCAGTATTTTCTTTGCTACGCACTCTACTCATGCGAGTCGATGGTTTTATGTCCAACAAAGTAAATTTGGTGGGAAATTTGGAGATAACGGCACGAATTTTTGATTCAACAGGTCGATTATGACGGCCATAAAATGGTCGTATCAAACGATGCACATTTGTCACAGAGCACGAATTTTGATAATAAATTTCAACGATTTGCAATCGTTGCTCTTTTGTTAGTCTTTCCATGATGAAATGGCAGAGTGTACTGTACACTTTTCATTTTGACAGATGACATTTAGACGCCATTAACAACCAGTGCTGCCAACCTGAAAAACTTAAATCTTAGAAAGTCACCTTGCATAACTTCATTCCAAGCTTGAACTCATGAAATGATTGAATTTAGATAAAGCTCGGTTCGGTGTTTAATTGTTGTTGATATAAAACAATAATTAATTGTTACTGGATAAACAGGAGCTGCGTAGATCAGATCAACACTTTACGAATCATAATAGAACACTCCCTAGAATCACTGTATCTACTGTTGGTAGATTGCAAAGAAAGCCATATGGAAAGCATTGTGAGGAAAGGGAGTATCTCAGAAATACATTTTTAAACATTAGTATTCATATTTATCGTTCGATTTCCATAATTTATTATGATCAGTTGGAGTCCAGTCACCCCCTTGATAGGGTATCATACGTATTCATTGTATTGTAGATGCCTCACTAGTATTATTTTTTTGCATGAAATTAGCATTCAAATCATCAATTCTATGTGCCCCCTGTTAACAATATTCATTCACTATAACAAATTCGCACAAGACCAGATGATATTTGAATGGCGTTAAAACAGCTGCTAGACAATCTGTATAAGGAAGAAATATTTTGAATGAACCTTGACCATAAACTTTAACTGTAAATCAAAGAAGAAACAGCAAAAAAACTAAACAAAACTCACACAGAACTGGTGAAGTACCGAAAAAAGAAAAAAAAAAAAAATAAAACAAAACATATTCTTGAAAGACATCGAAGACAACATAATAGCAATCTGAAAACAAGAAATCATAGAGAATGTAAAAATGACACCAACTTCTCTCAATTCGTACAATCTTGAAATATTCTGAGTTTTAAGTTGAACTTGAGTTTTTTTTTTCTTTGGTTGGAGCAATACTGCCAATAAGAGTAGCAGGCAGTTGAAAGAAAAGCCTCTCATGGTGATTATTCTACTATCGGGTGAATCTGTAGAAACCAGTTTTGAGCCCAACGTTAACAATGGTCAACATATGAGTATACTTAGCTACTTGTCAGTACCATCTGTGGTTATGGCCACCAGCAAACACTTTAGTTTGAAAGTCAGTCAGAGTAAACTTTAAAGTTAAAACGTTGAGATCTTTGTGTTCCAGCAGTGATTTCTTTACGATGTTTCCTCTTCCCTAAAAAAGGAGCCCAGTTACTACACTGTAAGGGGTTAGCCAAAGGGGTTAGCCAAAGGGGACAGCCAAAGTTTTGTGATCAATCTTGGATTCCTTGGTTAAAACAATTGTATATTGAGGCGTGGCATACTTTTCATTTGGAAATAGTTTTCAGAAACTCTTATATAAAATGTTATTGTCCTCGAAAAGATTCCATCATTGCGGTTTTAAAGTTTTTTTCCCGAACGCTTTCTAATGCATTAGAAAACATTGAAAATTACAGGCAACTTCTCGAGGTTCCATTATTTTGGATATCATTTAACTTTCCTGTTGAAATTATTTGATAAAAATGAAATCTCTCATAAAGAATTTGGAAATAATAGATAAATCAGAAGAGAAACAAAAGAATGAAATAATAAGTGTTGAATTTAAATCCTTTCTTCATCTTTTGTTGAACGTCAAGCCCTTTCCAATTTACAGACTATAATTCGTAAAGTATAATTTTTATTTCGTTTATCAGGTTTATATGATGATATGCTCTCAAGAAAAAACGACCTAACTAAAATTTTCCGTTTTGAGATATTAAACTTTTATCAAAAAATCGTCATTATGGAAATCTGTTATAACTTTCGAAATATACGGAATTTTCAAATCGCGCTTAGATGACAATATCTGTCTTAAGGACATAAACAATAGTAACCAAAAATCTATTCTTACTAATGCCGATAATGAGAGATATAACTAAATCGCTGTATTTTAAGAAAATCGTATAAATTATAAAAAATCACTGTATTGAAAAACTGTTATAACTTGGAAACTATATCGAGTTTTGGAAAGGAAATTAGATGGAAATATGCATCAGAATCAGTTTAATAATAATTAAGAATAAGCACGACATTGCCCTAACTCCACTTAAGTCGTTTTTCCGTGCAACCACAGATATACCATAGGATGGTGGTGTACTAAGGTGGTCTGAGATAATAAATGTTTAAATGTGGCGCCATTCGATGTGTCATTGTTTGAAATCTGAACATTTGCTATTTTTTGCTAGTAGAAAGTACGAGGTTAGTAAAAATGGAGCGCTACACGAATGAACTGGAGGAATCATTGGACCTTTTTTATGAAAATGAGGCATGTCAAGCGAAAACAATCAATGGTGTTCGGTATCGTGAAATGATAATCAGTTTTTTCGTGCCTAGAATTGAAGATATGAATGTGGAGGGCATGTGGTTTTAACAAGACGGCGCCACATGTCATACAGCCAGAGAAACAATTCAACTGCTTCATCAGTCATTTAAATCTTGCGTTCTTGTTGGGACAATCTTTATGTAACTAAAATCTATATGGACTAAATATGTCCCTCCGTCCGCATGATAGCTACCGAAATGCTTGATCTAGAACGATGCAATTTTCCACAATTTTGCATAAGCAGGCAAAGTTTGATATTGGGTAAAATGGGCCCAATGAGGAGAAGTTTTCACACACAAAGACTGAACCCAATTCTTGCTTAAAGGGCTCTTTTCAAGATTTCTTAAAAAAAGTTACAATTTATGCATTAACTAAAAGCAAAAAAAAAACGAATTTTTCTTATATATAAAATTGCTTTTATGCACCTCTAACAGTTCATGAGATATGACCATTTAAAATGTTAAGTTGTGTGGGCGGTGGGTGCTTCATAAACAATGTTAATCTAATATAACATATTACAACTTCGTAATTAATAATGACTTACTGTTAAATTCTTATGATTTTGGCTGCTTCAAAGAATTTTTTAAAAGACGTGTGGAATAACTCACTTTTTGTTTGGAGATACTTCTTTCTATTTCAGGAACATATTTATAAAATCTCTTTTTTATGCCTTTACTTTTTGATGAGATACAGTAGTTAAAGTTTTTAACTATGTAGACGATGATCCGACCAATTTTCCAGTCATAACCAGCTGTAGTACAGGGTGGCGTACAAATCGTGTTACTTTCAACTGTCAATGGGAACATAGCTTCTTTAAGAAGTAGATTCTTTGTTCGTCGAAACAAATATTTTTGCTTTATTTTCGTTCACCACCATTTTTGATGATTCCTTTTCAATGCTTGACAGCAGTAATACCTCACAATTTTTTGTCGATAATGTCCACATAATCGGTATACAGAAGTTGTATTTAACAGTTATTAAGCTGCTTTAACTGCATCCTTTCTCCTAATCATCTCCAATAGTATATCGAAGAGTCCACATGATAGGCTGTCAATGTCCAAATCTTCGTTTGGTGTAAAAGGGATCACTAAGATTTTTACCTATCTTTACCGAAGACTTTGTGTCAGTCAGTGTCTATCCACAAAGACGAATAGTCTTTGCAGGCATAGTTTCAAGTACAGGGTGGCGCACGAGTCACTGTCAACTGCCAACTGTCAATGGCGACCGTTATTTAAAAATGTTGAAGGAATTTTTTTTTAACCAGAACTGCGCCGAAGACGTATCCGTTTCAGCAAAATGGGACAACACCACATATAGTACACATAGTGACTGGTTTTGGCGGAGCTCCAGCAAAAATTCCCAAACAGTTTAATACCCAGAAACTTCACTTACCGCCAGCCCTCCAGGGCACTGATCTGACTGCACCAAATTTTTTTATGGGGGCTATGTCAAGCAGGAGGCGTAGAAAACGAAACCAAGCAAATTGACTGAATTGAAACAGTTCATTAAAACAATAATTGAGGTAATGGATAATTTTCCCTCAATGGAAAATTTTCTGATCAGGTGTCGCATATACGTGAAAGGCTATGGAGGATTTTAAAAAGGGTCTGGGCATCAAACACGTTTTAATCCAACCTATTTCGTTTTATGCTAGTAGAAGAGATATACAATTTTTCCCGTATACCTCTAACAGTGGGTTGAATATAGTCTTTCAAAATTGCTATTTATATGGCTGATGCCATGCCCCTAGGTATAATAAATACCGCAATATGGTTCCTCGCTGATACTTTGAAGATTTTATAACAATCTCTCCATTAGTTTAGTCGTCTGTTTATTGGGAATAAAGATACAAATATATAAATATGAAATTTTAAATATAAAACATTTTGATATATATATATGTATATATATATATATATATATAATAATTTTGAATGAACAATAATTTTGGGTTTTATTGACTCATTCCAGGTCCTTTTTTGACAGAATGTATTGCCTATGAGAATATTATGATTTAGCCACATTCACTTGTCTGACGAAGAACTCGTGTATTGTACACGTTGCTATGAACCGCAATCTAGGGTGGAGGATATATTAGGTTTGAAGCGGCAAAATTTTTAGCACCTGTCCTACCCTAAATTTTTTTCGTTTACCACATGTGTAAAGTTTAACCTAGCTAATTCCTTTTTAGGTATATAAATAAAAATGTCAGAAAATTGATCATTTTACTACATTATTTTAACTTTCTCCTTTAAAAATTAAATCGGAAATTAAGTTAAACCACGAATACCAAACTTAACTCTCCTGATAATAGATATTCAACAAAAGATGAAGTAAACAAAACACAACAATCTTATCGAATGTTTCATTTATTTCGTTTTGAATTATCTTTTAAAATTGAAATTGTTTTATTTATTTCGTATTGAATTGTCTGAAATGAATTCTGTTGTGGAAAAAGTTACAATTCCGGACAGTACGAAATTTGGCCACTATTATCTAAATTCTTCTTCTTCTTAGGTGGCAATTGGAATAGACATCTTTATCTATTATACACTGCCCGTAGAAAATAATTGCAAGCTCTTCGATCTTCTGCGCTTCTCCTCCAATTCGTCACTCCAAGTTTCGATAGTATTTCAAAAGTCTGGTTCGCAGTTTCGGTCGCCCTCTTCTGCGCCGTCTATCGGGTTCGTTCGTGCCGGAGCACAACATGACCCAGCCAAGGCAATCGCTGTATATTAATGCGTTTGACCACGTCGATGTCGGCATATAGCTCATACAGCTCATTGTTCAAGCGACGCCGATACTCTCCGTTAACGATGATGGGCCCATATATTTTCTGGAGTATTTTCCTTTCGAAAACTGCCAGTATTCTTATCGGAATACGATCATATAAACAGCTTTCTAAATTATTTGCTGGGTACAAGCATTCAGATGAAAGAGCAATAGGCTACTCACGAAAGTCACTTTTACGATATTCATGCTTATGATTATGTGTGAGTAAACTCACACTCGAGTAGTATAAAACTGACTCAGAACAATAAAACTTGGTATTGTTTTTTTTTTTTTTTTTTTTTTTGTATTGTCGTGTTTCCATTTGAGTGAAGTTTAACACCAAAACACCGACAAACACAAATCCAATTATGGTCTCTAGAATACTAATAATGGCTTCAATGATATTATCATGTTATGAAGAATTGGTTCGAAACATTGTTTGACGCTTGTTGTGAGACTGTGTAATAGCTGCTGCTGCTGTTGTTATGGCTGCTAACGCTGTTGCGTTTTAGTTTTTTAAGCTTAAAACGAAGTTTCAAAATTTAGTCATTGTTCTGACGTTGTTCACTAAGCATTCAGTGAGCGATTCGTAAAGATTTGACGGGCTTTCGAAAAACAACAACAAAAAAAAAACAAAACAAAAAAATCAATTGTCGTATAATTGCAAATAAATAAATAAATAAACATAATCTGATTTAATTTTCACAGATAGAAATCGCATAGTAAATAAACGTGTAAACATGACCATTTACGCTTTAATTGTACAAATTATTTTAATTTGCAATTAAATGCAATTACCTAACAAATTAAGTAAAGGGATATAACAATTTGCATTGCCGGTTTAATATCACGGTGATAAAAGGCTAAGAAAGATAATGAAAATGTCATCGAATTCAGCTGCCCAAGTCCTTTGGCTCGACGAAGATCCTGAAGAAGATATTTCCTCTAAAGTGAGTTATTAGCAGAGTTCTGTGCAACTTCATAACTAATATCAAGAAATTGTTTTAATAAATCACCTAATAAATTGTTTTATTTGCCATCATCATTAAGAAAACTTTGAGCTGTGTTATGAACTTGATCTTTATGTTGGTTTGAATTGTGACTATGGAATGAATTGTTATCCGGTTCGAGTATAATTAGTGTCATAGTGTTAATGGGTTTAATTTTGGAAAATAACAAAAACAACTGCAAAAGTGGTAGTGATATAAACGAACTAATAGTGGCTAATTGAAATATACCGTTAGTGTAAAATTTGACTATGGATAAAAAATTCAACTCGTTTTCGTTTCCTAAAACTTTTCTTTATAAATATAACGTAATATGAAATATGAGGTTATCCATTCCTCGTTTTCAAATAAAGTTAAATAAAACACTTATAAATCTATGATTTCGATGAAATTTTTTGAACCTTCCCATTATGTACAAAATACAATGTCATTTAAATGACCGGTTGCAGCAGTAGATTCTTTTGAGGTAGTTTTTGAAAAAATACCGCCCAGTGACACCTCCAAACTATAGTGCGCACCAAACTGTCGCTTTCCGTACGCAATGGCTTTTTCACAATCACAATCTGGCTCCGAGCCCGACCGGTGGTTTTGAAACTACTAAATGGATGTGTCTAAATTTTTAAATAATATTTATATGCATTTGTAAGGAATCGCCTAGTAGCTGTGAGCGTGATTAATTAATAATATATAAAATAAAATATATATGTAATGTTCGGACCTTTGCTTTTTTTCCATTCATTTTCTTTATTGGATCTTCCTTATGAAATTTACAATAAGTATTCAAATCTTAATCCTATCTTAAACTAAAGTATCCTGCCATTGCCGGATCTTATTTTTGGCGAGCCGAACTTTGTCGGACCTTTGTGGTTCAATATATTTACGAATGATATTTCTAATTGTTTTAAAAAAGAAAAATTTCTTTTATATGCACATGACTTACAAATATATCACAAAATTTCTAATATTTCTGAGGCCCTAGATCTTCAGCATGATTTAGATAGTCTTCTCGATTGGTGTTCCCTAAACAAACATTCATTAAATCTATCAAAATGTGTCCATATTTCATTTTTAAGGTCTCGTAATCCAATTCAACTGGTTTTCAAAATTGGTGATTACAGGCTCCTCACTTCTTATGTGGCGACTGGAATAGACATACTTATCTATTATACGCCGTCTGTAGAAAATAATTTCAAGCGCTTCGATCTTTTGCGCTTCTCCTCCAATTCGTCACAACAAGCTTCGATAGTATTTCAACAACCTGGTACTTCCAAAGGAGTTTTGGTCGCCTTTTCTGCGCCATCCATTAAGTTCATTGTCGAAAACTTTCCATGCCGGAGCATTTGGGTCCATCCGAACAACATGACCCAGCCAACGCAATTGCTATATATTAATGCGTGTGACCACGTCGATGTTGGCATATAGCTCATACAGCTCATTGTTCATGCGACGCTGATACTATCCGTTAACGATGATGGGTCCATATATTTTTCAATTTTTTCCTTTCGAAAACTGCCAGTACTGATTCATCCGCTTGCAGGATGGATTCTGCGCCATATAACAAGAGAGGTAGAACGAACGTTTGGTACAGTTGGAATTTTGTTTGTCGAGAGAGGCCTTTATCCCATAGTAACATCTGTTAGCAAGCAATACTCTCCTCTTTATCTCCATGCTGACATCATTCATTTTGTTTATAGCATAACAGAGGTAGAAGAATTCTTCCACCACCTCAAAATTATATTTGTCAACGTTCACACAGCGTCCCAAACGAGTAGACTCTTTGTTCGTTTAAAACCAATAAATTTGTTTTGTCTTCGTTTACCATCAGACTGATTTTCGCTGCCTCTTTCTCGATGCTTGAGAAGGCTGCAGTAACATCTCGGAGTTTTCTGCCAATGATGTTTATGTCATCTGCATATGCGAGTAACATATGATTTTTATTACAGGCGGTACCAGTCGTGTTAACTGGTCTATCGTCGCACGATAGACTGTCGCCCTGCCTAAATCCTCGTTTGGTGTAAAAAGACTCGCTAAAATCTTTGCCTATCTTTACTGAAGACTTCGTGTCAGCCAGCGTCATCCTACTAAGACGTACGAGTATAAGCTTTGTACGAATTTCAAACTAGGACATGCCCTCATACAGTTTTTGCCGTATCGGGCTATCGAAAGCAGTTTTATAATCACACAAATTACTTATTTAATCAACCTATTCTAAGGCTCATATCTTCCATTCTGTTGTATAATATTCAGTAAAATTTGGTTAAAGTTAAGCGATTAGCGATTGCCCTGCCTAACAGACAGACATTTGGTGTTAAAAGGCTCGCTGAGATCTTAGCCTATCTTTACTAAAGTCTTCGTGTCAGTCAGTGCCATCCTACAAAGACGTACATGTAAGCTTCGTAGGAATTCCAAACTCGGACATGACCTCATACAGCTTTTGCCGTATTAGGATATCGAGGGCAGCTTTATGGTCGACGAAAAGATGGAACGTGTTGATCTGTTTTTCTTGGGTCTTCTCCAGAATTTGTCGAGGTGTGAATATCTGGTCAGTAGTTGATTTACCAGGTCTAAAGCCACACTGCTAAGACCCAATCAGGTCAGTTAGAATCGGCTTTAGTCTTTCACATATCACAATTAGGCTCCTTGGTGCTGAAAGTAAAATGGATTTAGGTGTTGTTTTTGATGCGGCACTGACTTTTGTCTCGCATATAAATTATATTATCCCTAAAGCTTATTGTATGCTAGCACATATTAAAAGAAATTGTTTCGATTTCACCGATCCACATACCTTAAAAATAGTGTATACTTCGATTGTTTGGAGTCCGCCTTTGCCAAGTCAATATACGTATCATGCTTATAAAGAGTTCAGCGGGTCTTTCTGAAATTTGCTCCCTCCTCAATTAAATTTGGTGATTTTGTGCCTCCTTATATTTTCAGATGCTGGTTGCTGGGCTTACTGCCATTGTAATTATTGAATTATTGTCGCTTATATCGTTTTATGTTCTGCCGAGATCACTTAGATATCAGATGTTAGATGTGTTCAAAAAAAATGTGAATTTGAATTCTTCTCAAAAAATATTTATTCATTCATCAATTTCTATTTTATATCCTTCAAAGTAGTCCCCCTCAGATATAATAAGCTAGTGCCAGCGTTTTTTCTAATCCTCGAAGCAGTCCTGATATGTACTATTTGGTATGTTCTGTTCTTGAGCTCTCTCTGCGATTCGGTTTTTATCTTCTCAATTGTCCCAAAACGCCCATGAAAGCATGGGTCTCTTCAATCTTGGGAACTGCAAAAAATCACAGGGTTCCAAATCTGGTGAATACGGTGGCTGAGACATGATAACGGTGTTATTTTTTTTTTGCCAAATAATCTTTCATAAGCAAAGATGAGTGAGCAGTGAGCATTATCATGATTCAAAAGCCATGAATTTGTTTCCACAATTCCGCACGTTTTTTTTTCGTTTATCATTCACGTGATTCAACAATTCCTGAGTGATGCTCATGCGAAGTTGTTTTTGGTCAAAATTCAGCAATTTTGGAACGAACTTCATGTCCGCTTCATGTCCAAAATTTCCGAAAAGATTGCATGGCATGAGCCAACCGCTATGCCGACATCCTCAGCTGCTTCTCTAATTGTGATTCGACGATTCTTCATAACAATTTTCTTCATTTTCTCAACATTTTCATCGGTTGTTGATGTGCTGGGGTGTCCAGAGCGAGCGTCGTCATTCACATCTTCTCGACCTTCTGTGAAAAGCTTGTATCACTTGTAAACATTTTTTTGACTCAGAGTACTCTCACCGTATGCCACTGTCAACATTTCAAGTGTTATTGACGACTTAATTCCATTTTTTACACAAAATTTGATGCAACTTCTTTGATCCATTTTTTTTTTCGATAGCAGAAAATCGCCAAACACGCAAAACACTTGTCTTATTTATGCCTCTCAGAAACAAGCTAAACATGCTATATGGATAATATCGTCAACATATCGTCGAGACGAGTGTACCAACATAAAAAAATGATAATCGAAAGTTGAACGTACGTAACTCGCGAAATTTGAAAATTCACCTTATTTTTTAAACACAGTTCGCACATATATACATAATTTTCTTGAAATGTGTTATGTCAATTCTTAGTCTGTAAGGATTTATATTTATATATATTTATATGTCCATAGACCTAAAAAAGTGAAATGAAATGAGATATAAAAATATAGATTTTCTAATGGTAAAATAATATAAATCGATATATTTCATATTGGATGGCGCGGCCATGGCGCGATTGTTACTACACGTGAGTTTTGTTCTCATGATAGCTGGTACAAAACCACATGCAGCCACCTATCATTATTTGAGATAGTAACTGACAAACACTTCGTGTAATCGAATAATCGACAAGACGGGCAATGCTTCTCAAACTGCGACGTTCGGAATCGTTGTTAAACGCTGTAGGTCGCCTCTTTGAGTTAGTAGAAAATATATTGCATGTAGGCAGTTTTCCTATATGTCATTCATGGGGTGATAGGGAATTTGTTTTTTTTTTTTTTTTTGTTTTAATACTCGTACGTACGAGAAGAAGACGTTTTTGAAAGGCTCACTTACTTAACGAAGAAGTAATACATTGATCACTTATGGCGCCTATTCCACTTACTTAAACCTGTCCATTTATTATTTTTAACTTTCGCATTTTCTGGCTTTGCCTACTGTAATATGCACGCCAGACGTAAAACCTTTCTACTAGCATCATTTGTGAATTCCAGTCTTCGAAATTTTTTTGGCAATTGCGTAATTATTTGATTGATTTTCATTAATTTTCACTATTCGTTCGGCTTTTAAGTATTCTATATTTAAACCAAGCACTCACTTCCCGCTTCAATTCGTTTCTTGTAGAGTTCGAAAATGTTATAATAGTTTTGTATAGCATCATTTCTAAATCAGATTCAAAACTGAAACCTGAAGTAGATTTCATTTCTTGACGGAAAAAGGTTCTACATGGACAATCTAGAGAGTTTCTTCAAATACCTTTTTGCCTGGATTATATATAACAGCCTAACCAAAATTTTCTTATCTATATAAAAATGTTTTTTATTTTAAATATTTTTGCAAATAAAACCCAAGAAAGGCGTTTCATAAATTCAATCTGAATCCATTCATTTGTAGTAAATATATGAGATAGGTGAGATATCAGCGAGTTTATTTGAAAGACCTCTGCATTTGACAACCACGCCTACATATCTTTCAAGCAGAATGTTCATTGTATTTATAAGTATGTATCGTACATCCATATCCCCCAATTTTGGCCAAAAGAAATTGATTATCATCGATTGGTAGCGCTCTCCGTTGATGGTGGCAGCAAACCCCATCATTACCAGTTTGGAAAAAGTATTGACCAGGGATGCCGTTGCCATTCTACACTGAACAATGACTCTCTACTTGGTGGATCACGTCCGCATTGGTATCGCCTCAAGTCCTACAATTTTGCCATACCCGTTCATCCGAAAATTGGTCTCGTCGCTGAAGATGGTGCAGCGGGCTCATCGTTGACACAATAGAAGACTTATTTTCATAATACATTTTTTTCGTCTGCAAATGTTGTTCGATACTGTGATTTGCAATCATAAAAAAAGAGGAATTTAACAAAAGATGAGGCAACATATGCATGTCCCTTTAGGGAACCCATAATAGGCTGTCGTAAGAAAGTTTATCAGTGGCTTATTGTATCGATCCTAAAATATGACAAGAGCGGTTTTTTCCGCAACTTGGGTAATCAAAATTGAAACGGACTTTAGCGTCCTGTGTTGAAACAGGATGATCAGAAAATATATAATATATGTCTGACAGCCAGTTTCTCCAGAAATATCTATAATAACTTTCGTATTATTTTCTTTTTACGAACTGATGTGAATAGTTGGAGTGCCAGATCATCCAAGGTCTAAATATACGTTAGGATTTTGTTGCTGTTCAATACAAATCAGATTCAATGTGTTATTCCCACTAGTAGCATCGTCTTCATTGCTCTTCCAGGCCCCCATAAATATCTTTTTAAACTCGAAATTGAACCCGAAAATTCTACCAAGAGATAAGAAGTACAGGGTATGTCTGACAGCCAGTTTCTCCAGAAATATCTACATATATAATCATTTGCGTTTTTGTTTTCTTCCTACGAATAGTTGGAGTGCCAGGTCATCCAAGCTGTAAACATACGTTAGGATTTTGTTGCTGTTCAATACAAATCAGCCTCAATGTGTTATCTCACTAGCAGCATCGTCTTTATTGTTCTTCCAGGTGCTCATAAATATCTTTTTGAACTCAAAATCGGTTAATGAGGATCGCTGTCGCGGTCAACGGCACATTCTCTGTAAAAAGTGTTGGTATTTTAAATAACTTTGCTGATGTTATAGTTCTCATACCACTTGCGTGAAATCTGAATATTAGATAGATTCAGCTTTGCTGTATTATTGTATTATCAACAATTTTATCCTGCAGAATTTTATCCCACTTTCAATAAGTTTATCACATGTGCCAGGTTAGCCATTTGAAAGAAAAAGACAACTTTCTACGCTAATTTTATATATATATGTGTTGTAGAAATTCGCCTTTTTAATAAATTCATTAAAAATGCGAATAAAAATTTGGGATTTTTCAAGAAATAGAAAAAACTCATCTAAAGCAACGTCCCACTCTATTCCACTTTCCAATTATATTAATTTAATCACGTTGCATATTAAATCCCTACCAATTAAGTTTGCAAACAAATGCAAATTTATTGATTCAAAATGAGAACAAAAATAGTGTTGGAGAATTAATGTATGTTAAATTAATTATTAACACAGTTATTATGGAATATGTAGGAAATTAATGAGAAAATATATTTGAAAATTTAATCATTTTGCATATAAAATTCCTACCAATTATTTTTTCATATTTGTTGGCAAATTTATTGATTCAAAATGAAACAAAAACAAAAAAAAAATTAATATTGGAAGCTTAATATGTTAAATTAATGATTAAAAAAATTATTATGGGATAGATAAAAAAATAATAAGAAAATATATTTGAAAATTTAATCATTTTGCATATAAAATTCCTACCAATTAAGTTAACATATTTGTTGGCAAATTTATTGATTCGAAATGAAACAAAAACAAAAAAAAAAATAATTTTGGAGACTTGATATGTTAAATTAATGATTAAAAAAATTATTATGGGATAGATAAAAAATTAATAAGAAAATATATTTGAAAATTGAATCATTTTGCATATAAAATTCCTACCAATTAAGTTAACATATTTGTTGGCAAATTTATTGATTCAAAATGAAACAAAAACAAAAAAAAAATAATATTGGAAGCTTAATATGTTAAATTAATGATTAAAAAAATTATTATGGGATAGATAAAAAATTAATAAGAAAATATATTTGAAAATTTAATCATTTTGCATATTAAATTCCTAAAAATTAAGTTTACATATTTGTTGGCAAATTTATTGATTCAAAATTAAACAAATAAAAAAAAATGTTGGGGACTTAATATGTTAAATTAATGATTAATACAGTTATTATGGAATATGTAAAAAATTAATAAGAAAATATATTTGAAAATTTAATCATTTTGCATATAAAATTCCTACCAATTAAATTAACATATTTGTTGGCAAATTTATTGATTCGAAATGAAACAAAAACAAAAAAAAAATAACTTTGGAGACTTGATATGTTAAATTAATGATTAAAAAAATTATTATGGGATAGATAAAAAATTAATAAGAAAATACATTTGAAAATTTAATCATTTTGCACATAAAATTCCTACCAAATAAGATAACATATTTGTTGGCAAATTTATTGATTCGAAATGAAACAAAAACAAAAAAAAAATAATTTTGGAGACTTAATATGTTAAATTAATGATTAAAAAAATTATTATGGGATAGGCACGAAATTAATAAGAAAATATATTTGAAAATTTAATAATTTTGCGTATAAAATTCCTACCAATTGAGTTAACATATTTGTTGGCAAATTTATTGATTCAAAATGAAACAAAAAAAAAATAATATTGGAAGCTTAATATGTTAAATTAATGATTAATACAATTGTTATGGAATATTTTAGAAATTAATAAAAATATATATTTGAGAATTTCTTTGACACTTTATTTATGGCATTTATTTGAATTTCAATGTACTTTACATACACAGCAATTTATATTTAAAAGTTCATATTCTCGACCAGCTTTTTGTCTTTCAGATTTGTATTTAATAATTTTAATTACATTTAATTAAGCTCAAGATTGATTTCCGTATGGTGTTTTCGTTCTTAGAACCTGTTTCTACACGTATAGAGGCTTTCACTTTTACTGACAATCACGTAATATTCAAATGTTATCTAAAAGGTTCATAAAAGGGCCTTCTTCAATGTCATTAAATACGATAAACCAAATTTGATCATAAATACTCGTATAGCTATTAATAAGTCAAATTCTCTTAGTCCGTATCTTCATTTCCTTGTATAATTTTGCAATGTTAATAACTCCATTAATGATTTTCTGCTTTCGAATATCCTTTCTTTTTTTCGTCATTTGTCATGTTTTTGGCATTTTTGTAACAACCAGAAATGCTCTTCTGAGATATCATGCAGTATAACATAAAGAAACGACTTAATTACCAATTTATTGTTTTGAAATGTTAGACGTTTTGCAAAAAAATCGCTTTAATTGGAACTTGTTATACCTTTTGAAATATAACGAAATTTGCAATTACACTTAGACTATAGCACGCATCTTGAGGTCATAAAGGTATTTTCACTTATACGAGTACGTCATCGTATTTAAAAAATCGCCCTTTTGATTTGAAATTGCTATAACCTGTGAATAACATCGAATTTTGGGCTGGAGACTTCACACAAATTTGTGTTTAATCAAAGACAACTCTAATTACGATGAAACTCGATTTTATTCTATCTCCATTTAAGTCGTTTTTCCTTTTGATCATAGGTATATCTTCCTGGTCATCTTAAAAATCTATGTTGATCTAAGCACGACGCTCCATCCATTCGTTTGTCCGTTGAAAATGCAATAGACGTCACGCTACTTGAGACACATAAAGGCGTTATAAATTTATGTCTGCCTATAAATTAGATAGTAAATTGGAGAAAATTGGTATAGATAATATAATAAAATATGTATAATATATAATAAACATATATAATGTATAATAAAAACTTACTCCAGCAACGATTACACTGAAACGGAAATTTGGCATACGAGATGTGTTCGAAAAATAAGGCGATTTTTCATTTTTCTCAAAAAATATTTATTTATTCATCAATTTCTATTTTATCCCCTTCTCAGTAGTCCCCCTCAGATATAACACACGTGTCCCAGCATTTTTTCCAATCCTCGAGGCAGTTCTGAAATGCAATTTTTGATATGTCCTTGTGCTCTCTCAGCGATTCGGTTTTTATCTCCTCAGTCGTTCTAAAACGCCGTCGTTTCATGGGTCTTTTAAATCTTGGGAACAGGAAAAAGTCACAGGGGGCCAAATCTGGTGAATATGACGGCTAAGGCATGATAACGATGTTGTTTTTGGCCAAATAAAATATCATAAGCAAAGATAAGTGAGCAGATGCATTATCATGATGCAAAAGCCATGAATTTTTTTCCCCACAATTCCGGTCGTTTTTTTCGTATTGTTTCACACAAACTGCTCATAACTTAAAAGTAATACTCATTATTTACCGTACGTCCTTGTGGTAAGAACTCCTGACGCACTACGCTATGGTAATCGAAGAAAGGAGTGATCAAACCTTAACATTTGATAGAACTTGGCGAGCTTTTTTTGGTTTTGGCTCTCCTGGACTCTTCTATCGGGAGGATTGGGCTTTGGTTTTGATGTAATAGCCATATACCTATACCTAGTCACCAGCTATGATCCTTTTAAACAAATCTGGATCATTGTTGACGTTATTCAACAATTCCTGAGCGACGGCGAACTTCGCAGCCACACGCTTCATGCCCAAAATTTCCGAAAAGATTGCATGGCATAAGCCAACCGATATGCCGACATCCTCAGCAACTTCCCTAATTGTGATTCGTGAATGTGAAATAATAATCGTGGTCGAATGTACGTAGTACGCGAAATTTGAAAATTCACCTTATTTTTTGAACACACCTAATAAAAGCGTCTTATATTTATGGGCAGGTTAAATTCGAAATTGAACAAAATCGGCCCAGTAAAGAAAAACTTGGGCTCAAGGGTTGAACTGAATGATAAAAATTTACAGAATGAGATACTATGCGCTCACTTTCCTATAGCAAGACGCATCTCTTTTCTCTAAGAAGGAAAGAATACGACAACAGCTTTCTTTTGCCTGTTAAAGTAAAAGTGTCCTCATTGACTTTTCCTATATTATAAATAGATTTCAATAGAAAAAATATTAAAAGCAGTCATTACTTCAAATATTTTGCCCTACATTAATTATTTGCAATTGACAACTGTTTTAAAGCTAAATCTTTTGTTAGTCATCTATAAGATTCTAGATTCTAGAATATCGTTTGCATAAAGAGCCAACGCTTATAGAGGAGATTTTTATGTAAATGAGATGCACGGATTCCACTGCCTGTCTAATTAGTGCGGAATTTTGCCATATTTTATATTTTATATTATATATATATTTTTTTTTTTTTTATTTGATTTGTACGGGTGACTTGCAAAATTCAATTTCATTCAATGTTAGCGTTAATACAAATACCGGATCCTCACATCAGCTGACATTGGAGGCATAAGCTTCACATTTTCGTATTCTGTGTCTGTTTGTTCGAAAACAGGTCTAGAAGTATGAAGATACAGGGTGGCGCAATAGAACGTGCATATTACATCATCTTCTTTTGCGGGGTAGAAAAGGCGCGGGCGGGGGGGCGCCTACATCGTTGGGTTGGCGGGCTCATGGAGTTTTAGTCGCTACGAATCACTTCGACGGGAAGCGTCGCGCATTTTGCGTGCGCGCATTTTACGAGAACTCTCGTTCACATATTGCTACTAGGCGACTATATTGTGCTGAATATGGACTACGGCGAATTAGTGAAGCTCCGAGTGCTAATTTAATTAAAATATAAGTAAAGCGTTTTGAAGAGACCGGTTCAACATTTAAACCACAAGCAAATGGTCGCCCAAGAACATCTAGGACCGAAGACAGTGTTGAAAGAGTTATGGAGTACGAGGAAATCCACAAATGTCGACTCGCAAGAGATCGTCTGTCTTACAATTATCGCAACGGAGTTTGCAACGAATTTTAACATTGGATCTTAAACTGCATCCATATAAGCTCCAATTAACACAAGAATTGAAAGAGTCTGACTTCATAGCAAGGCTCGCATTTACTAATGAAATGCTCAATCGATTTTCCAATTTTGACAATATCTTTTTCTCTGACGAGGCTCATTTCCTTATGAATGGGTTCGTAAACCGTCAAAATTGTCGTTACTGGAACAGTGAGAATCCCAAAATCAAACACCAGAAACCATTGCATAGTCCTAAAGTGACAGTATGGGCAGCAATCTCTGACAGAGGAATAATTGGTCCTTTTTTCTTCGAAAATGCGCGGGGCCAAAACGTCGCGGTTAATACGGAACGCTATGTTGAGATGTTGGACGGATTTTTGGCTCGAGAAATTGAAAGTTCAAGAATAGTGAATTCCAGAACTTGGTTCCAACAAGATGGAGCTACCTGTCACACATCAAATGACTCCATGGCGGTGGTGAAGCAGATGTTCCCTGGCAGACTGATTTCGAAAAGAGGTGATATCTCATGGCCCCCACGTAGTCCAGACTTGACACCTCTTGACTTTTTTTTGTGGGGATACCTCAAACACAAAGTCTACAGTAATAATCCAAGAAACATCATTTAGCTCAAGGAGAATATCCGTGGTGAAATGGCAGCCATTACACCAGTATTACTGAAGAAAGTTTTTAATATTTTTCGTTTGCGGTTAGAGGAGTGCCGTCGTAGAGAGGGTCACCATTTAGATGATGTTATTTTTAAAAAATAAACTCCATTTATTACTCTACAATGCCTTAGATTTATTTTAACCATACCTTTTGTATTTATTTTTTAATCTATTTTTTTAATATGCACGTTCTATTGCGCCACCCTGCATAATCAATAAATATTTTAAGTTGCATAAATTTGTATCCGGAATTTCGATTATTCTTACCGACATTTCAATTGCAATAAAGCGCCAATTCTACTTTGTTTTATTTCATCGTCCGCTTGTCAAAATTAAATTTATCTAACATTGAATTATATTGAATGATGATATAACACTGTCTGGAGCAAAATTCCGGGGGTTTTTGTTTTAGTTTGTTTTGAATGTTTTTGTTTGTATTGTATTGTTGTATTGTTTGTTTGTATCACTTTTTTATGCCGAACTTAAAACCTGCGTAGTCATCAGCCAAGCGGTCTGGAGCAGTAGGAACACTTCTGAATCATTATGAGTTTTAAAACGACTGCAGTGCAATGACTAAACTCAACGTCATCATATATATTCCGGTGGGAGAAATCGATTGCCAACAGATTACTATGCAGTCGCATTTAGTTTGGGCTACATGTATGTAATATAGTGTTCTTTCACTGCTGAGTGACCAAAAAGACGTAAAGCAAGAGATAAAGCTTTGTGTCCTAAATCCTTCGACGGAGAATTTGGTGGATAAACTAAAAGGTGACGATATAATGCTTAATAACATGAAATCTTAGCGTTTTTTACACTTTTAGTATTATGTAAGCTACAACAAAAAATTAATGCATTATTTTTCCGATAGAGGGCTTAAGTAAGCTGTATCAGTTGTTGTATATGTGCGATCGGATTGTACTAGATAGCATTAGAAAGGTAAGGTTTCGTACTCAAAAAAGTACTCAGACAGTTTTGTGATTGCTTGACTTAGTATTGTTTGAGTTCGCGTCGTAGATGCCCACTAATATAAATAAAATACCCAATAAATTACTAGTTTTCTTTGATAAAGATGTTGACGCAAGTCAAGCGGCTAAAAATGTGACAAATGTTTTCAGCACTAATGTTGTCACAGCTAACTATCTGGTTTCGTCAATTCTGTCACGTTAATTTCTCTGTCAAAGATCCATCACCCTCTTTAAGACCAATTGTCGAAAAAATCGATAAATAATAGAAATCGTCAAGTTCGATTACTCAAGAGTTTGGAGCGGCTTAAATAGGCCATAAAAAAAGTTCCAGTTAACGCAACAAAAACCTAATGTACCAAATTTCCACCTGCAAGTCGCTACTGAGTCGCATCAACATCGATGAATTTCTGAAACAGATGAAAAGTGCATCATTTATAATAACGTGAAGGAAAGGCGGAAGTAAATGAATCGGGGTAAGCCGGGGCAAATGTGGTCAAACCAAGATTGGGGATCGGAAAGATTTTGCTACATGTTTGATGGTATTGAAA
Source organism: Philornis downsi (assembly GCA_019455685.1). Classification (NCBI taxonomy): domain Eukaryota; kingdom Metazoa; phylum Arthropoda; class Insecta; order Diptera; family Muscidae; genus Philornis; species Philornis downsi. Next base: position 150,156 of record JAHXMU010000618.1, read on the forward strand.
GGGAATGTTCTACTACTACTACTCATTATTCCGATCTATGTTGTTAATAATTAGACCTTCTGAAGAAAGGTCTAGGAAACCGAACAGAAGTGGCTAGCTTTAGGCAATAAGAGAGAAATCGTGATTAATCGGGCCACATATATAGATAGTGAGTTGCCAGAAGTTCGGGGAGCTTGGTTGAAGTTTCTTATGCATTCACCTTATAGTTTGGACCTGGCACTAAGTGGTTAAAGTCACCATAAAATCACCCCTATGTATATATCTTCACCTCCATGCCCTGGGGGTGTACAAACTACCTTAAATCTCAAGGGGAATCCTGTATTTCCTGTCATCTAAACCTTTTATATTTACAAAATTTGCCACAATATAAATGAATGTATAATTTGGAGGCAAAACCTAGTATCTCTATCAAAAAGTGTGGTATCTCTTTCAAAATTTGAAGGACAATGGCAAAAAAAATTCTATGAGAACTCGATGTGATGCAACATCAAAGTCGAAAGTTTTCAATTTTTCTACCCATTGTTGAGAAGGTGAATTCTACATATCACTAGCTTATGATTTTCTCTTTTCTCTGTAGATAAAATTGCAACATTTTAAAAAATATTATTTACGCGTAGTCTTCAACCGTCCATGTTCTACAGCTTTTCCAGAATCAAATCATGATGAACTACTCATTTAATGCCTCGTTTGCTTGAATCTAACAAAAGTACTGTAGGGTTTATATGGCTAATCCGGCAAGTCATATAAGAATTCTGTGTAGTAACACATTTTTAATTTGAGAGCATTTGCATGGTAATTATCGACCATTTATGCCGACTCAAAATTATAAAACTTGATCTTGAATATTGTACTATAATTCCATTTGAGTGATGTTTAGCACGAACGCGAGATACGAAACCCCAGTCATAGCTTAACATGATCAATAGAACATTGTGATGTAGTAAACTTGTAGATGAATACGTTTGGTTAGCCTTTCTCCCACAACTATACGTTCTTTAGTTATTGCCAATGCGCAGCTGTACACTGAAGCGCTTTCAGCTGCAATCTAAGCTTAAAACTCTAGTCATTGTTCTTGAGCCGTTCACTAGGTATCGAAAAAGCGTATCGTAAAGATTTGTCGGTTATTAAACAAAAAAAAAAAAAAAATTAAAAACCAAAAATAATTGAAATTAAATATTATCTATTTTTAATATTTGTATACGAGTATAACGTAGCGTTTTAAACATGACCATTTACGCTTTAATTGTTGAAATTATTTTAATTTGCAATTAATTGCAAATCTCAATCCCTCTGCCCGAAGTTCAAAGATAAATTAATATTAACATTTGAATATTTAGTGTAAAAGATTTTGTTAAACACTGATATCCTTTGAGACTTTGGAATTTTCATTGCTGCATGAAATTCCGGATGAGGTGGTTATCTTTATGGTAAGTTTTTAGACGATTTTGTTCTGTTGCAAGGGAAATTTATTATTTCGATTAAGTCAATTAATTTCAAATAAATCATAGTTGTTAATTTACTGACTTCGGTATAGATACAATGACATAAAGCTGATCCTTCGCCTTGTTAGTAAGCGAATGTACAGGGTGTCTGTCAGGAAGGTATACTACTTTGTTTTGCTACCATTTTGGTAAATATTAGTCTTGACAGTTCATATTTGGCAGTCGTGAAGTAGAGACGTGGAAAATTTGTTACGGAAAAATATTCGATAAACCAACGTGTTTTAATCGTTAAAACATTTCACCAAAATCAATCATCGACTACTGTGACAATGAAAAAGTTACGTGAAGTTTTTTGGGGAAAACAACGTGCCAACAAGACGCACTATTTACCGTGTAGCGAATGATTTCAAAGAAAGAGGGCCTGTAGCTGACAGGGCCAAGCATGGGCCACAACGTATTGCAAGATCGGCTGAAAACATTACTGCTGCTCAAGAAAGTGTTCAAAACAATCCATCAACCTCAATTCGACGCCGTGCTCAGGAGTTAGGTCTTCAAAGAACAACTTTGGCCACAATTTTGCCCAAGGATTTGCATTTGTTTCCATTTAAGATCCAGGTGACACAAGAGCTTCTTCCAAAAGACCATGTACGCTGCCAATAGGATATACATATGCCAATGGGATGTTACAGCTCATCTATGACAACCTCGATTTTCACAAAAAAATCATAATGAGTGATGAGGCACATTTTCATTTGAATGGATATGTGAATAAACAGAATAGTCGGTTCTGGGCAATGGAAAAATATCTACGAAAATATTGGCTAAATGGGCCAATTGCATGGGAGGTACCAGAAGAAGAGTAGTTCGGTCGATTTTCTTTAAATTCTGCCAAAATAAAATAAAATAAATAAATACAATGGATTCAAGGGAAAAGTTGAATTTCTAAAATTTAAATGATTTGAATGGTGGGTGCGAGAAGGGGTGTACAGATAAAGCTCATTTATGATCTCCAGCTATGATCTGGCAGAATATTAGGATGTGTCAGGTTTTAAATATTAACGGGAGCTATCGTGTTTACCAGCCTGCTGTTCTGCCAGCCACCCAGATAGACGGACATCACTCAATGAACATAAAAGTTAAAAAAATCCTTTTGGTCAAAAGGTACTTTGTGCTTTAGACGCTTTCTTCTGGTTGTTAAATTGATATTAAATTGATAATGATATAAATATAACTTTATTCTTTCGGGTGAAAGTATGAAAACAATATTCCACGGCTTAAGGCTAGGATGTTTGCGAAAGATTCCATTTGAAGTTACATATTCGAGATGAACATTCAATTCATATCCCAATTCGTTCCTCACCTGAATCGAATGTAAATTTCATTCAGTTTATCAATCAGTACATAATAAACCAAATATTTTAATTCAGAGAAACGGAACGAAGCTATTTTTTTATATTCTTTCGTTCCTTAATTCGAATCAGAACTGATACCTGATGTAGTTACGTATCTTGGCTGAGTGAAAAGGTAAGTCTTATGGTTTAAATTCCTCTTTTTTTGGAAATTATTTATCAGGCTCTTAGAAATGCTCACTGCTGGTGGAAAAGTTTGTTTGATCTAAGAGTTGAAGATTTTTTAAATAAAACTTTCCATACACTGGATGAGAACAAAAGCTGTACAATTAATTCGTTACGGTGTATGAATCAAAATTGTTATTGTTTGCTGTTTTGTTTCTGGCATATCAAACATAATAATGAACATTTAATATAAATTGTGTTTCGATAGACGGAATCAGAATAAATATTGTGTACAGTTTTGAACTAAAGCAACCAAACAAAGCTACTTTCTGATCTGATTTCGTTTCAGCTTGATTGGAGGTCATATATTTGGGGCAATGGGTATGTTTAAGACGTAGATTTTATTGGCAGAAAGTTGCAAGATGTTACTGCAGCCTTCTCAAGTAATGAGAAGTATTCATCAAAAATGAGTCTGTTGGTATACGAGGACAAAACAAAGTTATTTGTTTCGATGAATAAAGAATATATTTATTTGGGACGCTGCACAGTGTGGTAGATCACAAATCTAAATGGACAAAATTAATAAATTGCGTATGGTTCACTTCTCACTTATGTATTAAACAAAAAATGAATTCAAATTTATAAATGATTGTAAAAAATCAACTTTTTTTCAAAAAAAAGTTTTTTTTTAGTAAAATGACGCAAAAAGTAAACAGTTCACACTGTCAACAAAAAATGTATTTTTAAGATAAAAGATTGGTTTCTTAAAAATGAGATTATTCGTAGTTATATATATATATTAATATTTACGTTGAATACAACTAATTAATCATATAATAACATTATTATGTGAGTTTTCATGTAAAGAGTCGAATGTAGTCATTTTTTGTATTAAAATAATTTTAATATTTTTAATAAATATTTATTAGTAATTGTTTTATTCACTTGTTTTTGCTTTATTACATTAATAATACAGATAAATCACATAAATACACATAGAGATTTTAATTTAGCTAATTTCATATGCATCGTTAAAAGATTCTTCTTCCTTGAAAGCATCAACAGATAATAATGAAAGAACTTCTTTTGTTATCAAACTTCGAACTCGAAAACTTGCGATAAAAGGATCTGAAGAAATTAACAGCCGATTGAAAAGATCTGTATTTGTGTCTATTCTCGATGTTTTTCTCGTAAACAACTCTCTAAATTTCCTCGTATCCTTATTTCTTGCCTCTTGAGCTTCTTCTGACAGCTGTCCTATAGGAAGAATGCAA